>JAMZEH010000023.1:17417500-17545000 GCA_024699665.1 Ostrea denselamellosa
CAAATTAATCTGAATCATCATACAACTATTAAAACTCCAATAAATTTTAACATACCATTGAATAATCCTACCTTAACATTTTCATTAAAAAATATAATCAAAATATTTTCCCCCAAGTAGTTAGTACATCATTACCCTATTTTTTCTGTAATTAGTTACAACATAATCACCCTATTTTTTTCTGACTGGGTACAGAAAACAGAAATATATTTTTGTTGGCCTGCAGCATGCAAATTTTCTTTCCAGGCATCTTAATATTTGTTCGGGCAGGTGAAATCGATAGAAATAGATGCCTGATGGGCATGTATTCAATAAAAGTTTTCGTGAAGACTGTTAGTTGCTTGCACTTACTGGATTTTTGTAGAACAGTTCCTTCAGGAGAGTTTCGTTGTGGATTGGGTCGCCTGGATCGCTAACCAAATCCTGGTCATCTGATATGGACCCTGGACTTCGTGCTCCCATCGTCAACATCTGATGATGAAATGTAAGCATGGAGATAACAATGCCCATTCAATGATTCTTTTTAAATTATTGTTATTTTAGCACAGATACTCAACAATTATTTTTGTATTCTGATTTGTTTCTCTGTGAATACCTTTAAATCATTCAGTCCTGTTCCACCCATTACCATATCAATGGCGTTCTCCTCAAACTGTGATACATCAACATGTTCATTCTTGTAACTCTTCTCAGATTGTAAAATTTCCTTTAAAAAACTTCCTGTTGATTGTCGGCTACGAGAAAAAGAATACACCCTTTACATAATCTCATACAAGGAACATTTGTGATCAATCATATCAATTTGATAAAAGGGGATTTTTCATATGTAAGGTATATGTTCTGAGTGACCTTGACCTTTACAAAATGTCCTTGAGTGACATTTGTCCGAGTGTCATTTGTCCGTTACTTAATTGTGTGATATATGATCAACACCAAATCAAAAACTGCTGAAATAAGGAACCTTTTCCTTATATAAAACATGTTCTGGGTTATCTTGACCCTTCCAAAATAACCTTGAGAGACTTTGGTCCAAAAGATCAAAAACTTGAAATTTGTTGAAAAGAAGGTTTTTACCTTCATATACAAGATATCTGTTGAGTAAACTTTGACCTTTAGAAAAAGACCTTTGTCTGAAAGCCAATTGACTATCACTTATTTGTGTAGTATATGATCAATACTAGTTCAAAAACTGTTGGAATAATGAACTTTTTCCTATTATAAAGTATATATTCTGAGTGACCTTGACTTTACTATAATGACCTTGGTCCAAATGTTCCTGTACCAAGATATATTTATGTTTAATTATGAACAATTTCTGAAAGTTTTAGGTTTGACTGATTATATATTGTTTAACGTCCTGCTTGAGAATCTTTCACTCATACAGAGACATCAACATTGCCAGTGAGGGGCTGCAAAATTTAGGCCTATGCTTGGCGCTTATGGCCTTTGAGCTGGGAGGGATCTTTAATGTGCTACACCTGCTGTGATATAGGGCATCGGTTTTTGTGGCCTCATCTGAAGGACTGCACCATTTAGTCACCTCTTACGACAAACAAGGGATACTGAGGATCTATTCTAACAACTCGTATCCCTACAGGGACGAAAGATTTAGAAAGATTTTGGAGATGGGAACTTTTATTTCAAAAATTGTTGAAATAAGGAACTCCTTAATGAGTGACAATGACCTTTTCAAAATGACCTTGAAAGACTTTGGTCCAAAAGTACTTGTCTCATGGGACAATTTTGATCAATTACATTAATATCTGATAAAAGTAATAATTTTTTTCCCCAATTATATAAGGTATATATTCTGAGCAACCTTGACATTTACAAAATAACCTTGAGTGACCTTTGCCTGAAATCCATTTTGCCTATCATGTGTGATACATGATCAATGCCTTTTCAAAACTATTGAAATAAGGAACTTTTTCCTATATAAAGTACATGTTCTGAGTGACTTTGCCTTTCCAAAATGACCTTGGTCCAAAAGTCCTTGTCCCAAGGAATATTTGTGTTCATTTTTGATCACTTTCTGATGAAAGGTTTCAGTGATGGGACCTTTCATATCAAAAACTGTTGAAATAAGGAACTTTTATATGTTTTGAGTGACTTGACCTTTCCAAAATGACATTAAATACCCGGTCCAAAAGTCCTTGTCTCAAGGAACATTTGTGATCAGTTATATCAATTTATGATGAAAGATTTAGGAGATATGAGCTCCGACAGACAAACAGATAAAGGAATGTGATTAATTTAATTAGACAGACACTGTATATGTAACTTAAAAATTGATCTTCAAACATAACCTTCAAACTAACCTTTCAGACATCCATGTAACTTAAAAATTTAACTTCCAAACATAACCTTAAAACTGAACTTTCATACATACAATTACTCAGAAACTGACCACTGAGACATGATTTCTTAGAAGCTGACCACTGAGACATGACTACTCAGAAACTGACCTTTCAGACATTCTAGATAGATCCACGTCCATTTCTTCCAACTCTGTTCGCTGCGAAGCCCCTGGATTTTCTTTAGATTGAGTGACACTATCTTCAATGGATGATATGATCATTTCTTTGCGTAATTTATCTCCTTTTTGTAGAAGAATCGAGAGCAAGTCTCCACTCACTGGGCCATCACTGCCATTAGCAAACACTTGTGAACGAGGTATATGATTGGATGATTTCTTCTTGGGTGACTTGCGTTTATGTAATGCACTTGAGGATTGTATTGATATGGCACTGTGATTTGGGGTGGGGTGCGAGATAAAATTGAGGTGATTTTGGTCCAAGTCTGATGTGACTATGTCACCATTCGCGCTCACTTCCACAGAGCTGCCAGACTGCACGGGTTGAGGATGTGAATACTGGTGGTTGTCATGGAAACTGTAATTGAGCTGTTTCCTCAAATCTGTTGCAGTATTAGCATGCCCATTTGGAAGAGACCCATTCTATAACAGTAATGCATCAAATATATATATATATCTAAAATCAAAGACAAAAATTATTCCAATCTTGAAAAATACATTTAAAACTACATATAAAACATTTTACACAGTAAAGTATTTTAAAGTTCTACATTTCTGAAAACAATCTACCTGGTTAGACACAGGTGATATGAAGGGGTCATCCGTGGGTTTCTTTGGGGGGACGGCACAAGGTTTGTGTTGTATTCGTTGTGGGTACATGGATTCGTTAGCACCATTGACATCCATACCGATATCTGTCGTTGGAATGGTGTCTCCCAGACTATCATAAGACTCTGCAAAATCAACATGTATATGTACTTACATAAAATAATAAGAATTATCTCCAAGCAGAATTTATGTGCATTTCATTACTGTAACAATCCTCTGTTGGCATGGTATAAAATTAACAATCCACAATTTACCTGCAACTGTCTCCAAGTTTAAACAAATCTCCAGATCCGCTAATTTGTCTTCATTTGGAGACATGACAGGGAACCACCTATAAAACAATCCTCTGTGTGTTCTGTACACTTGTCATATAAACTAGCATCCATTATCATCTATAACTTTTCTTTCAATCAGTTTTCAATAACTGAAATATCACCACTAATAAACAGAAGTTTAAAACTATTTCTTTAATATTCAACTTCATACAAAATGATTAGAAATCAGAGTGTCAAAGTGATTTTATTTTTAACATACACTACTGACCCTTTTATAGGAGAAGTTGGTGAGATTTTCCCAACATCAGTGACCTCAGCATATCCTACAGGGACCATCATTCCCCCGCTGAGGACCTCTATCAACAGACTGGACATGTCTGTAAGATACGCAGCAAACTGCTTCGGACCAGACTTGATGGGATATTTAGCCAAAGTTTTAGCCATGGCCAGATTCCCCTTCCTAGCATCATATGGTCTGAAATCGCAGTATTTACATCTTACATACACAACCTGCTATCAATTCAACACCATTCTAAATGTCTTGCTAAATGCACCATTATTCAATAAAAAAAAATCTTTAATGACATTTGTTACGCACTTTCTTTCAAAAATGATGAAAATTAAAATTTTGTTTTTATAAGTATTTAATAAATACAATTTACTGTACGAAATGTAATTTATTCCCATGATTTCTCAAATAAGTTCAAAACCTTGGGAGAAATTTGTAAAGAGTTATAAAGAGTGGGGTAATATATTTCAATTTTTGAACATCCTAGAATATTTACAAGTCCCTTTATTTATTTAGGAATTTTATATTTGAACTTACTAAAATCAAACTAGGCTAAAATGAATATATCAACCTATGCATCCATTCTTTGTTTGTATCATATGTATTTAATACAGCAAATAAAAAAGGACTCAAGTTTCAACCTGAAGATTGCTCCATCTCCATCTTCTCCCCACCACCTGACACGCACGTGGGTAACATCAGGAGGGGAGGGGCACGACCACTTTATCTGACTGACTGTAAGACAGCAGTAACATCTCAGCTGACCTTCAACCTTTGGAGGTAGTCCGGTGTGAATAACTACATTTCCTTTTCTTTTCCCAGTATCTGTACCAAAAATATTTTGCAATTAAGAAATTCAAATATAAGTCATAAGTAATAATGAAAATCATAAACAGATGTAATCAAGAGGACATGGGTACCATCATTACCAAACCTGATGGAGATGGATAGGACATGTCCTACAAAAAAAACCCAATCAATAACAAGAACAGCACTGCACTGGACCCCAGAGGGCAAGAGAAAGAGAGGAAGGCCAAGAACATCATGGAGAAGGACAGTAGTTGAGAGTGAGATGAAAGCCATGCAGCAGACCTGGGGATCATTAATGAAGCTGACCCAGGATAAGCAGTAGAGGAGGAAGCTTGTTGCTGACCTACACACCACCGGGTGTAAAGGACGATGATGATGATTAATAATGAATATTGGCATACTTCTTAATTTTGATACATTGTAATGTATACCTCCAATTTTAAAATGAAAAGCATAAGAAATTAAGTAAGACACTGATTCTACAAAACATCTAAAATTTCATTTGTAGCCATTCAGTGCCAAGGCCCTGCTAAACTTTGACCAATAAATAATAGGCATTTATTTAGGAAAGTATACAGAATTTTGGGATGAACTTTGGCAGAAATGTAGATTGGTCATGTGTGATTATATTAGGCTACTGTGTAGAATTTTACACCATTTGGTTTATTGATTTTTTAATCAGCAAACTTGGGGACCCTGTATATTGAGTTCTCTAGTATTACGTTTTAATAGTAAATTCAAACCCAAGTGATATAATTGCCTGTGACGTGTAGGTAAGAAAAGGACAACACCACAGGAAGACAGAGTTAAAGGAAACAGAAGATAGACATTAAAAGACTTGACAAATAGATTTAACAACAAAACAGGATGTAATGTCTATGAAAGAACTGTTAGAAGATGACTTTGTTCTGATGGCTACATATGATGTTCTGTTTCTAAGCGTAATGCTATATCTCATGTAAACTGATAGGTAGGACATGGTTTTTTCATCAGAAATTAACATGGACAGTCCTGGAAAATCGGCCCAGAGTCATTTTCAATTATGAAACTAAAATCATGTTGGAAAACAATAACATAATATATGGAGGAAGCCTGAATGTCTAGGCGAGTTGACAGACCAGGCGCACACCTGCTGGGTGTCTGTTATGTTTGGGGGATGCATTTCATATCAGAGAGTAGGGACCTTGTCACCAATTGATGGTAATATGAATACTGAAAAATATATTTCGATTCTATATGAAAATCTGTGGCCTGTAGTAGTGCAGCACATCTCAAACCGACCCTGGACCTTTCAGGAGGACAATGCTCCTTGTCATGTGTCAACAAGAGCTGATGGATGGAATCAGACAATGCTACAAACATGTTATAGTGGCCTGCCCAAGTCCAGATCTTAACATCATTGAAAATGTCTGGAAAACCTTGAAAGTCTGTGTACAACATATATCCTAAATTGAAAATGCCAATGATTTGAAGTGTGTGTTTACTGGAAATATAGACTGCTTTGCCACTTCGCTACATATGGAACTTATATGCCAGCATTTTCACAGTATTTGCAGTGTTATATATATGCCAGAGGTCAAATCACAAAATAAACAAGAAGGTAAGTGTAATTTAATTGTAATACTAAGAATCATATTTTTATAAAGAGAGCACCTTTTATTTACATCGACGACACCCCCATTTTGCAAACTCATTCAAGGCAAACTACCGTATATAATTTTTCTGCATGTGACCTCAAATTGTTACACATTGTTTTAAACATTAATCGCTATCTGAACTTTGAGGCATACATAGTATATATTATTTGAAACATATCAGCTTGAAATATTTTCATAAACCTGGACATTGAAAATAATTTTAATTCCGTTGAGGCATAGAGAGCCACCCTACACTCAGGGTCTAATATTTCTGTCATGTCACTGACACAGATGTTTCGTACCACTGACAGCCGATATCCATATCAAAATGACAGAGAAAAAAATATTTATGGCAATTAATAGCTATAACCATAGATATAATGTCTAAAATAATTCAATTCAACTTTTGTTCGACCATGAGCAAATGCATAAATTCAAAAAAAATATCATAACTTTTTGCCGCCACAACAGCTGACGGCATGTATGAACACGGTTGACAGCGGTCATGTTCCATTAAAATAGTAACTGTACCTTTCTTTACAGCTTGCTTTGGTGCTCTCTCTTTCTTTTTAACCATTATGAACAATCAGCCTTTCTCCAGTAACTTTACACCATGCATATTTTAACTGTTGTTGCAAACAATCGTGTTATCTGTTACCATCCAAACATTGCGTCCAAACTTCTCCACCATGTTTAATCTCTAAACGATTGAACCTGCACTATTTATATTTTTTTTAAAATTACAAAATGAATTGTATACTCTGTGTTCAAATGATATCAGAAAAATCAATACATATGTACAGTATAACATTTTTTCCCTAACTTTTAACGCACAATTTTTTTCTCTTCCTCTGAAAGAAAGAAACATACGGATAGATACGGAATTGTATTCAGCTAGACGGTGGTATAAAATACTTTAATTTTTTTTTCTTTCAATACTTTGAATATTTAAGCTAAATAATGATCTTGTTAGTAAATCAGCAAAAATTTGTTCCTTAATCTAATGAATATAGAGGCAAAATGCATTGATGAAGCATACTTCATTAGAATTGGAAAAAGTATGTCAGAACAGTGAAAACGAAATGTCAGCCTTGCAGAAGCAAGCACTAAAAGCCAAGATAGGTGGTTTGCCACCTTTACCACCGCATGGACTTGGGTAAGAATTTTTAGGGCTGCTTTATTTGCACAAAATTATATAAATGATTTTTGGGGGGTTCAGTTTATCGTTAAATGTTGTGCAGTTGATGCATAAACACAAATAAAGTCTGAGGTAATTCGGGACTTTCAGTATTCCACATAGGCCTAATTATTTACTTTAATAAGGTTGACACCTCGCTTTATCAACGTCAGGGAATTAATAATCACCGAGGTTAATGTCCCCTCCATGGGATTAAATGTGAGGCAAAGATTACTTTGGTAGTTTTAATGAAGCAAAGTATTAGCTGGTATTGGTTAACAGTTGTTTTATTTAATTAATTTTATTTTGCATTATCTTTCACAATGAAAAGTAGAAATACCAGTCAATGATATATTTTTTCATGATTACTTCAACTTAGAGAAATATCACATTGGCACAGAGATCCTAGGCACTCCTCCATGTAGCTTCATAAATGATGAATGATCGTTCTACAGAGGTCTGCCCCAAATCAAAATACGATTTAATAGTATAGAAGGGTAGACATATGCTGACTAATTATTTGTCATTTACGAAATTATATAGGTCATTTACAAAGTTACATACGGAGTGCCTATGATGCAGATGCCTTGAAAGATGTTATAATTTAATTGGCAAACAAATTATGATTACAACTTCACGGCTACTTTCCACATAGAGTAACGAGTGTGTTCCTTGTTTTTACAGTGGACCAGGGAAAAGACCTTTCTTAAGAAAACGAGACTACACCCCCATTCACTGGGATAAATACTTCGAGAGAATGCGTAATGTCAAGTGTGGAGACAATGATGTATCCTTACTTGCAGTGTGATCTTAATAGTCACGAGTTGAGTTGTAGTGGTCATCAAGATATTTGTTGAATTTTCTAAAACATTAATACTCATATAAATAAGGAATTTTCATAATGTGAAGAAATCTCAGGGAATGGCCCAAATAATTTGTAAAACACCTTTCTCTCTCTCTCTCTCTCTCTCTCTCTCTCTCTCTCTCTCTCTCTCTCTTAAATATTGCTTAATAGCCATTGTATTAAAGTAAGTGATATAAATTTCAGAATAAATTTTCTTTGGTTATACAGAAGCTAAATTCAAGACGTCAGTTTTTTAAACATGTGGAAATAAGAGAAATAGAAAAAATTATCAAATATTGAATGTAATGATGTTAACTATTCAATAAAGTACTTTTGAGTATGTTTGCATATTTATTTTATGATTTTAAATGTCTCACAAATGAAGCATAGGTACCCTCTCTTTATTGTCGAAATTTACTGTACAAGACTAAGAGCTGCTTTGTGAAATTAGTAATGATAAATGCTTTATATTAGGTAAGAATGGTAAATGTAATCGTGTATGTTCACATCACCACTGGTTACAGGCGTAACATCCAAAATGAATTGCGAATGAAAACAATGGTTTTTTGTCCTTGACCTGATGGCCAGACTTTCCGAGTTTATGAATGTGGGAGTGAGGGTCCAGTCGTATTCTTTCTCCATGGTGGAGGATTTTCTGCTCTTAGTTGGTCTCTCCTCTCTGTGAGTTTTCCATACAAAATCATCAATATATAAACATATATATTTGTATCTAGAGTACATTAAAACATTAATAGCAAAATGTTGGGGATGAACAATTTTGATTCGTTATAATTGTAATTCGTTATATCCATTAAGTTCATTATGTGTTTGAAAACTGTAGGGAATGAAGATCACTTCATTATAAGGATAATCTTGAATTTATTATAAGCCTGTTCATTCTATATGCTGTAACTGTATTTTACTGTATGAGTGAATTCATTATAAATCTGTTTGGTGAAGCCGTGTTTTACTGTATGTTTGATAAATTTAGTTAAGCACATCTGTTTAATCATCATCATAGTCCTGTACTCTGTAGTGTGGAATGAAATATGTTAACATTTTTGATGACGGTTTTTGATTGTGTTATAGTCTACTCTGTCTGGACTAGTTATGTGTCGATGTGCAGCAGTGGACATCCGAGGACATGGTAAGAAGATTTACCTCCCTTTGTATGCAATTACTGTTCTTAAATTTGTTTCACCTAATGATTCTGTGATATGTCCACATTCATATGAATTAAGAACTAGCTCAACTGTTAGTCATTTTGGCCTCTATTTTCACAAAACATTTTTGTCTCTCTGCTACTTCATTATCAGTGTCCATGGGGCCATGATTGTGCTTCTCTTAGCTCTATCTTCTCTATAGCATGTATATGATGATCACTGTGTGTTGTTTTCACTTCTTTAAGAAATGGCTTTTACTCACGCTAGCATACAGCTGTATGTGAGATAGTCACAAGTTTCTTTTGAATTTTGCAAAACATGTCAAAACAAAATTTTCTGACCAAATGAACATGAAGTGTGGTCATCATACATAGCTGAAATTGTAATTTGGGGATCTGGGTTGTTAGAATAGGTCCATTGCTTGTTGTAAGAGGCGACAAAATGGGGTGGTCCTTCGGATGAGACTGCAAAAACCGAGGCCCCGTGTCACAGCAGGTGTGGCACGTTAAAGATCCCTCCCTGCTCAAAGGCCATAAGCACTGAGCATAGGCCTAAATTTTGCAGCCCTTCACCGGTAATGGTGACGTCTCCACATGAGTGAAAAATTCTCGAGCGGGACGTTAATCAATCAATCAAAATCTGCCCAATAAGTTGATTATGCATATTGTTAAAGCAACACCCTACATGATCTCATCTTTGCAAGCCAAGGGTTTTCAGTCTACTCCACTCCAAAAACCCTTGGCTTGCGAAAATGACAGGATCTCTAATTGTGCACAAAAATTTCTACAAAGGATCATTACTCCTGTAAAAGTGGGTTAATTGTAATAAAAATCAAGCTTTGTATGTAGATGTTAACTGGAAAGGGATGAAGTGAATTTTATATTACTGTATCGACATTCATCATCTTAATTCATAACCAAACGAGATGTGGAAAATTGATTCTGCAACTTTATCAAACTCTGTTAAACTTGATCTATGTGTATCCTGTTTGGAAGCTGAAAAGGAAGTTTCAGAGAAGTTTGTGCAAATGGCTGTAATTCTGGTTTAAGTGGGTCCAATCTTTTATCTGATGCAGTAACTAGTTGTTTGGTGGGAAGCTGCACAGAAAACATCAATATAATTTAATTTTACTTGTAACTTAATTTTTAGAGTCAATACTTTATGCATACTTCTTCCAACATATTCGAAATTTGACACAATCAGAACTGATGCACAGTTTGATATAATCATGACTCGTGTATGGTGAATGAGTAGATATTTTCATAGTTTGGTGTAAGCATGAATTGATGTTCTTGTATCAATACCAGAGGCTCTAAAATGAATTCTGCTTAAATACATAAACATGTACAGTATGTGGCAATACCTATTTCTCAAGGTTTTGTCCATTGGTTTTTTTTTATATTTGGATTTATTTATTTTTTAGGAGACTCTTCAACATCAGATGACACAAATTTGTCGGCCGAGAGACTGTCGAGGTAAAAGTCAAGTATATATTTATAAAGTGTTTCAGAATGGATGCATTTAATGCATGTAAAATCCATTATGATCATTTTATAGTGAAACTTTAGAGAAGAAGGTGTATTTGTAAAATTTACCCCAAAATACATTAATTAATGCATATATATAATTATGTAATTGCATATGTAAAATGTTCCCAGAATAAATGTATTAATACATGCAAAATCCATTATGATCGTTTTCATATTGTAAAACTTTGAGCAATACAAGCTGTAAGTGACAGTAAATAAGTTGAAAAATAAAAGAACAAATATTATAAAATATTTGTTGATTGAATATATATAATTTCATAGAATCAGAGTCAATCTGAAGCAATAAACCTGTCAAATCAGCAAAAAATGTCGATTCATGAATCATTGTCATCCTGCAAGTAATTCCTGCTCGTTAGCTCTGATGTGCATTGACCTCAGAGGTCACCTGTTCGAAAAAATGTGAAAGAGAGGCACTGCACTCCTGTCAGATTTGTAATCCATTTAATATGCCCAATTTATAGCATTATTGCATTTCATTTGAGTAGCACATTTGTGTAATTTGATTACTTTCTTACATTTATAATACTTAAAGTCATTCATGACATGATGTAAATTTATTAATGAAATGTGAAGTTGCTTACATCTGTCTCCATCTTATGACCTAAGTCACAGTACAATCATATTGTGCAATCATTGTTCCATGTTCATGTATACGATGCAATGGCAGTTTATAAGAAACGCTCATTGTAGGTAGGCTTTCCAACAATATTCCCTTGTTCATTTTGCTGAATTCTTCTTCAGATCTTGAGAATTTATAAGTTATGCCGATAGGTGTTACATGTAATTGGTGCATATTTGTATTGTTGAAAAATACCATCATTTACGGCTTGTATTGCTTAATGAAAATATGCTTAAATTTATTATATTAAATGAAATTTTGATGGAGTTATACATACATGTCTATGGTTTATTTTTGAAGCGATGTCGGGAACATTGTGAAAGAAATGTATGGAGATGATCATCCTCCCATTATTCTGATTGGTCATAGGTGAGTTCAAAGTTCAAGTAGGATTAGGTGAAAGGTATATATTGAAATCAAAAGTCTAGATTAAATGACCCACTTCAGTGATCTATTGTGATCTGTTTTTGTCCGTCATGGTTTTTCTGCCATTAAATATCATACAGCATAAAGCCCAAGTGAGCTATTCTGATTACTTTTTTGTCTAATTAGCCCAGGGCCTGTGATTCTGGAGAAGTAAAAAATGTTAAAAGTTTAGGGAAAAACAGACTGATGCCAGACAAAAAGTTTTCAGAATAGCTCACTTTGGATTGCAGCTCATGTGACCTTAAAAAAAAGGGGGGAGGGGGTCCAACATACAGCAAACCTGAAATTTGCCACAAGAGAAAAAAAGAATTCAAGTTTGTTCAAATGAAGTGCCACACCATTTTTGAAGTGGTCGATAATTAAGAATTAGTAAAAAATGTTTGGCATCTTTAAAAATATAAAAAACCACTGGGCCAATTTCAGTCAAACTTGGCACAAATCATACAATTTTTTTTTTTCAAATGAAGGCCATACTCCCTCGAAAGGAGAAGTAATCAAGAAAAGGCAAAAATAGGGTGAGGTAATTTAAAAATCTTTTTCTTAAGAACTATAGGCCAGAAAAGATTAAATTTATATGAAATATTCCTGACATAGTATAGATTCAGGTTTGTTGAAATTGTGGCCCCAGGGGGTATGGTTACGAATGACATTCATTGGACATGTGTGTAGACTTTTTCTTTCTTTTAATCTTTAGAGCTAGCTACACTCGCTATAAAGAGGCCTGGTTCAATAAGTAATCTGAATACAAACTGTCAAATCACTTTGTATTCCTGGCTTAAAAGCAAGGAAATTCATATCATGTGCCCTTTAATGCTCTGAAACAAGGCCAGCTTTATGAAATCTTATTGCATGTCAAATTTGGTGATAGAAATTATGTATATTCTATTAAAGGAATAAATGTATTGGTTGTTTGCATTATTGCAGTAAGAAAAATGTACTGAAGAATAGTAGATCATTTAGAAATTACCCTTCACTTCAACTATTTTATTTTTTATATAAACATTATCTAATATTCCTTGATCTGATTTGAAACAAAACATTCATGAATATATGTAAATATTCAGTTTTTGGAGGAATGCCACAGTCTAAACCCATCACTGATGTTTAATTTCACCGCTGATATTTGATTTTCTTTACTTGTTTGTTTCTATGTTGAGCAACAAACAGATTGTCATTTGTATCTATACACAGTCTCCAGGGATAACTCAGTCCACAGTCTATGTAGCAGAGGAACTGTCCATCCTGGTCTATGATGTGGACACAGTCATTGTTATCATCAGCTGTAAGGATGTGACTCTGACTGTCTGTGGTGATTCCTCGTGGATCAAATGGTTTGTTTTTCAGAGCTGGAATATGTCCAGTGTACCTGGATCTCAGTTTCCCAGTCTGACTGACCACCACTACTTCATTAGCTGCGCTGTCAGCCACACAGATGTCCAGGTTTCTGTTCTCACTAGTGTATTTAATGTAACTACCAGATGAACAGAGAGGTGAACCCTGATCATCAAACTGAATAGTTTGTGTTCCTGTGGAGCCAGAGTAACACACAACTTTGGATTGTTTTCTGTCTTCACTGTTCATGATAATCAGGAGATCATCAGAGGCGGTACAGCAGACATTGCAAGGTCTCCACCCCTGTAGTGTGATCATGGTCTGTATCTCTTCATTATTCACAGTTCTATCTTTGTATTCAGTATACACCAGATCTCCATCGTTTGCCACTGCTATGTCCCCTGGAGTGTTCTCTGATTTGGTTGTGATTGACTTTAGTAGTGATCCCTGATTGATGCTGAATAGTTTCATGGTGCTGTTCTCTCCACATGTCCAGATTTCTTCATCACTCAGACAGGCCACGTTGTAATTTATCGTAAAAGGTATTTTCTACACCCACTGTGTATAGCGGCGACAGTCTTCGGTTCATCAAGCAGCTGTTTGATGACAGGAGAGAATGCAGCTTCTGGGGATTTCTGTGTTGTCTTTATACTGTAGCCATGTTCTTCTGATTGGACAGAAATTGATGATACAGTTCCAAAATGTTTACATAGTTCTTCTCCTTGAATTCTGTCTGGGGTGAATCTAGGTAAAGATGGCAGAATTTTCTGTGGAAGCTTTTTGTATTCATCTACGTTAGACATAACACTGAATACTTTTGACATGTCATTAGGGTCCAAAATATCATCAAATGAATTTATTTCATCGTTGATGTCGGAGATTTTCTTGTTCACTTCATCCAGATGTTTCTGTAGAGTGTGTAACTGTGTGTTTTTCATCTCCTCCAATTCAGCTTTCAGTTTCTGGACGATCTTGTCAATCTCTCTGTGCCAGTCCTCTCCATGTTTAGTTATGACTGTTGAGAGATCTCCATATTTCTTTTCTAACTGACTCATTCTGTTTTGTACATCAGATACAATGCCCATGTAGACTGGATAAATTGTTTCATTTAAGTCATTTTTCTCTTTGGCGATCTTTTCTTTCTTTTCCTTCACGACTTGCATTATTTTCAGTAATATATGACCTAAATGTTGATTTGATGCCAGACAGGAATGGCAGACTGGAATATGACATGGATTACAGAACATTTCACATCGTGCTTTGTCATGAGAAGTGCATTTAGGGTAGAAGGGGGTGCATTTTCTGGATTGGAATTTAAAACTTTGTAATCCTCACATTCATCAGTTGAGATGTGTTCTCCCATGGAGGCTTTACACAGATTGATAAGGCACGTGTGACAGTACATCTGTACCACGGCAATCTTACACAGGTCACATCATATCATATCCTGGGTACTGGTACGGGGGTCCATCATCAGATTGGTGACACTGAAGCACAGAAAAGGATTGATGACCTTGTGTTTAACAGTCTGACTAAAGGCAGCCCTCGCTAATAATTAGTAGGCACTGGCTCTAGTTAGACTCTGCATATAAACAAGTAAAATCACATCTATTTCTATTTTATTGAAAGAATTGCATTATTTTCTTCAATATGTAGATCATGTTAATTTGTACATAACAAAATATTGCCAAAAAAATCTTTAAATCAATAAATGAACTACTTTTAGAATAACCTATACACAACCAAATAACTTCGATTCCAAACACTTTCACTTATAATAACAGAAATTTGCATTGAATTGATTGAATAAGATATTGAATTTATTTAGGTTCAGAATGGTTTAGGATTGATTAATAGTTACAACATATACAGCAAAGGCTATATATATGATTGTCTTCATGTTAATAAAAGAAGAAAAATCAGATATTTACCTGATTGAATCACATAGTAATGGTGACTGTCCTCCCCGGCTAAAATCCATTACAGTTATGTGTCTGTACATCGATCGTGTCACATGCTTACCTGTGCTATCAACCTGTCAGGTGAAGTCTGGTGTTTATTCTTCCTGGTCTCCAGCTCATTTTGCTCAAAAATCGTGTAATGACAATTTTCCCAGAGCTTTGTCTAATTTTGTTGCATGGTTGAATGTATAAACTATGCCAAAATAACACATTTCTGAAGTTGAAAATTGTCGTTTAAATACAAAAATTTATAGGTTTTGAGGGCCCTTTTTTAACAACACTGAGAATTTTCAAGTGGGTCATTAAACAATCAATAAAGTTAGATTTCTTATTACTGGATAAATTATAGGGGTTGCAAACTTTCACTTTAGTTGAAAAATTAAGAAAAATTGGGTTATCTTGTGCCATTTTTGAGGTCTACATATTTCCTATTTTGGGAGGGAGAGGAAGAAGGTACCCTTTTGATGCCCTCCCATTCTTTGAAAATATGCTAAATCTATTCACACTACACTCTTCACACATAACATTTAAGTACCTAGGAAGTTGCTTGATCATGTTGTACTTTTTACGTTTTTGTATTAACAGTATGGGAGGAGCCATTGCTGTACACGCAGCCGTCAGAAATCTCATCCCCTCCCTCATCGGACTGGTCATTATTGATGTTGTTGAAGGTAAATGTTCTGGAATATGTGTGTCTGTTGACCATTGAATCTCACTGGACTGGTCATTATTAATGTTATTGACTGTGAATGTTCTGGAATATGTACTTATTGACTAGTGAATCAATGCAGGCATTATGGAGAACTGAAATGTATTAACATGACTTAACTCATGATTATACATGAAGTGATAATGTATACTCACATGCTTGTTCATGATTTTATACAATTTGTTAGTAACTGCATGTTACATTTCTATAATTTGTATACTCACATGGTTGTGTATATACGATACTTTAACTGCTTGATGACACGTGACATACACTCACATGGTTGTGTATATACGATACTTTAACTACTTGATGACACGTGACATACACTCATATGGTTGTGTATATACGATACTTTAACTGCTTGATGACACGTGACATACACTCACATGGTCATGTATATGAAATACTTTAACTGCTTGATGACACATGACATACACTCACATGGTTGTATATGAAATACTTTAACTGCTTGATGACACGTGACATACACTCACATGGTTGTATATGATTTTAGGGACAGCAATGGATTCCCTTAGTAGTATGCAGTCCTTTCTGAAAGGAAGACCAAGAGTTTTTAAATCTCTAGAACAAGGAATTGAATGGTGGTATGAAATATATGTAACAGCTACAATTGTTGTAGAAGCAAATTTTGTAAACAGCAGATCTGCATTTAGGTATTTAGATACACTTGTACATATATATCTTTGTATGCTATAACTGTGATTCTGATTAGTTCCCTCTTAGATATTTCTGCCCCCTTCAAAGAAGAGGGGCATATTGCTTTGCACGTGTCAGTCGGTAGATCACATGTTGTCTGTTCAATTCTTGAGAACCATTCACTTGATTGTACTGATATTTCGTATATGATTTGGTTATGAGTAGAAGAGGACCCTTATTGATTTTCAGGGCAAAAGTTCACAGAATGTAATGTATTACTCTGTACATTGGTGTCTGCCCAATATTTTGAGAACCCTTTGTTTGATAGTGATATGTTATTTCATACAGGGGTTGGTCATTGGTAGTAGATGACCCGCATTGATTTTCAGGTCAAATGTCACAAGGTGCTGTGTAGTGCTCTACAATTGTTGTTCTCCCATTATTTTTGAGAACCTTCTCCTCAGTTGTTAATATGATATTTCATATCTGGGTTGGTTATGAGTAGTAGACGACCCCTTACCCTTCACCATAATTTGCTGTTAATGTCTCAGATGCTTTCTGCTTTGACTGTAGTAGACAAGTACATGTATAAACATTTCCACGAGTACAGAAGGCACAGTCGAGGGAGGTATATATGTTTTACAAACATTTCTTAAACATTAGAAATAAGTTTCATTTTTGAAAATACATATTTTGTGGTAAATTTTAGGACTCTTGCACCTCCAGGGCCTTAAGGGTGGGACAAAAATTGGCAAAAAATTCATAAATCTTCTCTACAGCTGCATATCTCAACAAAAACCTAAATGCATAGTAATGGAGAACAGGAAGGCCTCTACAAAAATTGTAAATTTCATGATCCCTGGGGTAGAGGTTCTGATTCCATGGTGGAGCCAAACTTAGTATTATAGTGTATATACATGTATGTAGTAAAACATTTAAATAATATTCTCTTTAATGCTATTGATACTAAATTGAAACTTAATAGATACTAGAAGGAGAATATGTAGCCCTTTACTAAAATTATAAATTTCATGATCTTAGGGTTCTAAGGTCTTTGGTTCCAAGGTGGAGCCAAAATTATAGTGATTATATTGTCCTATCATTGAAAGATGTTTTTAAGTTTGCTTATATCATATAAATACTAAATACATATGTAGGAAAAGCAGAAAAGGGTTTACCAAAATTGTGACTTTTGCAACCCCAGGGTTTTGACACTAGGATAGGTCCAAATTAGTCATATCATGTTAATTTAAGTTTATAGAACACCTCTTGTTTTATACTGTTGTTGAATATTAGAATTTAGCTTTTGCTATTCAGAACATGATTTTTTTTCTAGATGGAGTAGTGTTACTTTTAATTAATACTCAGGTGACTGATAAAGCCTATGGTCCTCTTGTTTTTAGTGTAAGAAGTGGACAGGTGAGAAATGTGGAATCAGCTCGAGTTTCTATGGTTGGACAGCTAAAAAGGTAAGTCAAGAAGTCCAGGTAAAAAAGGACAGTGGCGTACACTGAAAACTATCTAGATTCACTCGGCATCCTGACCACTAGTTTCATTCTCAACATCGTATTTTCATTCTCAACATCGTATTTTCATTTTCAACATCATATTTTCATTCTCAACATATTTTCATTCTCGGCATCATATTTTCATTGCTTTTTACACTGCTGATTCCAACACACTGTGTATTCAAATTCAAATTATTTGTGTATCAGTGCATGTCAGATTTGACAGATTTCACTGTGTGTGTATATATAGATATAGTTTAGTTTAAACAATATTTTATGTATAATAGAAGACTGAGAAACAAGCCAATGGGTTTATATTAATCTCGCTCTCATATAGATATATATATATATCCTTTAGTTTAATTTGAAATTTTAATTAAAAAACATATTTGTACCCTTGAAATATACATGCATAGATATTGAAGGAACTCGTGTAAAAAAAAAAATCAATTCGCTCTTTTAACATGTGACTTTAAAATGATTGATTGTAAACAATATACATTCCATTTTTTATGAAGAGTTGAAACAGAGGAAACTGCCACAGCAGAATTAGACCATCAGTTTGTGACTGGTTCTCATTCAGAGGGAACCGGCACAATCATGGAGGAAGACGAAGACGAAAGCAATGCCAATCCTACAAAGGAAGAACTTCAACCCACAGAGAAAAATGCCAACAACATGCCCACGTCAGACTCCAGAACACAGCCAGAGTTCAAGACTCCTGCTGCCCCTGTTGACTTGGTAACTGTAATATTCTTTTGAAAGATCAATAACCTGTATGTATTATCATAACTCATAGTAAAAGTGTGCAAGTGAAATATTTTCGCTACTTTAAATGTAAAAATATGGAGGGGATATGGGAATTTCATTCATATCGTGGATTGTAAATTTCCACAAAATTTGATATCTGACAAAAATTTTTACACGATTGTTTTGATAGTTCTAGTTTTGAAAAATATGTAAACCAGGAAAAGGGTTTTGATGAAATTACTTTTGAGAATAAAACCACAAAATTTAAGCCCCACTAAACTGCTTGCCAGTTTTCAGACACCACAGCTGTCTAATTACCTTGTTACTGAGGACTCATTTAATTTCGTGGAGGCCACTTTTCATGGATTGTTGAGTTTTACAGTTTTATTGAGATCTGTGGATATGGTTTCCATACATTGAAGATGTGTATAAATAGAGAGGGGGAGGGGGTTGTTGTTGTTGTTTTTTTTTTGTTTGGGATTTTTTTTTTCGATGTGCTTTGAAATTCATGGGATAGATGTAACCATGAAAATTGAGTCCCCATGAAATTTAATGATTCTACAGTAAATTGAAAATCAGAAAGTTTTGACTTTGTAATTTGTTTAAATGATGTTTGGTGATGTTTAGAATGAAGACTCCCACCATTACACCTGGAGGATAGACTTGGGTAAAACAGAACCTTTCTGGAAAGGTAAGCAAAGCAGCCATTTAACTTTAACATTAAAATTATATCGAGATGTCATCCACTGAAAATCAGGCAGTCCCTGTATTGAATTTGTTTGTACATAGAATGAAAGGTACTTCAAAGCATCCACCTTTTATTTGGTCTCCGAGTCTTGCTAGACCAATAAAGTTTGCCAATATAAATAAATATCTTTATCATAATGGTATTTGAAGGACTTCTCTGCCGTTATTATTTTTAACGCTTAATATTAAGTTTAATAACTGAAGTTGTCTGTATTCCTTAATTTCTCATGAGTTGTGCTCTTCTCATCAGTCTCGTTCTCAATATTCAGGCTGGTTTGAAGGATTGTCAACAAAATTCCTGTCATGTGGGGTCCCCAAAATGTTATTACTGGCAGGTAAGGTATTTCATTGAAGGAAGACGTTGTATATCTTGGATCCATGATAATATACTAAACAGAATTGAAATTTCTCTGTGTATCTTCATAAGTTTAAAATTTACTTCATTATGTGTATCTGTAACTTTTAAAATCATTGAACATTTTCACTCTCAGGGGTAGACAGGCTTGATAAAGAATTAACCATTGGCCAGATGCAAGGTAAGAACGTACAGATTTATAATGGTCTATAGATTTAGGTAATGATATTCAGATTTATCTGATTTGAAAGGTATGATGTTTGCTTAACCTCTAAATGAGTCTATACCAGTACCTGTCTAAGTGTTGTATAGAACACAGGCAATTGTACTGCTTGGGTTCAAAAGCGGAATCTTTGGTTTAATCCAAACCGAAATGATATAATTGCTTGTGGTGTAGAAATTATATGTTACTACTCTGTCTAGTGAAGACTGTGTAATCTGACTTGCTCTTAGAAGTTTTGTGTGTAATTAGACAGAATATCAGATTACACAGTGTAAAGAATACCTTCTAGATGAAAAACATATATAGGGTTTATATTCACAGTGAAAAGGAGAGCTCAGATGATAGATTAGACAGGCATCAGGTTAGACAGGTGTAAGGTTATACATGTGTCAGATTAAAGAGGTATCGGGTTAGACAAGTGTCGGATTACACAGGTGTCCGATTAGACAGCTTTTACAGTGAAGTACCACAAATGTAGACTTATGGCTTAGCACTTGCAGCCATATCAATGAGGGGTCTTTAACGTGCCCACACCTACCATGACACAGTACCTCCATTTTTAAGGTCATATCCAAATGACCCACTATTCTCCCTTCTACATGCTATCACGCAAGCGAGACTCAAATTTGCAAATGTAACCATTGGGCTACAGCAACCGATAGCTTGATTGTATATATCAAGTGTTTTTACAGTAAAACCAATTATAAAATAGTAGTATCTGATCTTTGAAGTCTTTATATAAATCAAACAGACTGATTTTCAATTAATTACTTTTCATAACTTACTCCCTTTAATCTTCCACCATTTTAAAGAAAAATTTCACTTCTACTCTTGAAAAACAACCTAATTGTTTTATATAGACCAAGTCGAACAGACAGGGACTCCAACCTAGGGTGTGAAGGTGTTCTCATTTATATATACTTTATTACATCTCCTTTTGACAGGAAAATTCCAGATGCAGGTTCTTCCACAGTGTGGCCATGCAGTGCATGAAGATTCTCCAGACAGGGTAAAATTAAATAATGTCAAGCTTATCCTACACAGGGTAAAATTAAATAATGTCAAGTTTATCCCAGACAGGTTAAGATTAAATGATGTCAAGCTTATCCCAGACAGGGTAAGAATAAATAATGTCACGCTTGCTAGACAGGGTGAGGTTACAATGTTCCCCAGATAGGGTTGTAGAAGTGAAAGTAGCATGGGAAGTGTTATAGTTCTGGTATTTTATTGTAAGCTATTGTTGTATTGTTTACAGGTAGCTGAGGTACTGGCCACATTTCTGGTCCGACATAAAGTAGCTCCTCCCACTGCTGATTTCCACAGGTAAATGTTGGGGGCGGTACCAAATTTATACTGAATGTGGGTGGGATAAAGTCAACCAATATCATTTTCTTTAACTCGTTTAAACAGATAACAGTATCAGTAATGCTTAAATATGAAAGCAATGAATTAGAAATGTATCTTTAGAATTCATCCATTATTCCTTGGCTCTCATAATCTGTTCTACTTGTACAGGACTTTTCCAGCATGTTGACTTGACATTCAGATGTAGAACTGTGAAGTAAATCTTAAGTGGATAATGTCGGCAATAATGCTGTGAAAGTGATGTCAGAAAGTGTTGACAACGTCTATAATCATGTGATTGCTGCGTGAAATCCATGGGGCCTGTTATGACTGCCGTGTCCAGTCCGACCGGAAGCTGGGGTTCCTTCCAGCACACCACGAGTGGAGAGCTTTCATTTCTGTTTTATGCCTCTGTTGAAAATCCAATCTCTTTGCTGACAAGGAACTGTATCCCGCATTGTTTAGGGATTATACACCAAATATTTCTAATAAATATTAGTTTTTGGCTCCTGAGCTGAATGCTTCGATGTGCTTTTCTGATCCAAAAGTATACCTTTCGTCCAGGTATCCGAGTCTGGATCATCTTTGAGCAAAGAGGATTCAAGTTTGTGTGAATGTAGGACCATGTCCCCATTAATAGATAGGGTGGGTCTTTATAAGAATCTCATAACCAGTTGGATACTATTTGTTACAAATTTCAAAATTAGAAAATGAAATTGCTCAGGTGAGGAATGTGGCCCATGGGCCCCTTGTTGATTTGTGATACTTAGTTTATAATATGCACAATGTCATGTAATAAATGAAAAAGGAAAAATAAATGATATACATAATTACATCTTTGTACTTTTCATTTTCAAAATGGCAGTACAATGAAACTATCATTGGGGACAGTTTCTTTTTATTTGCAGGATTATAAGCACCCAGTTTTAGTAGCCTAGTGGTTACTCAAGATGCTTATTTTGTGTCTGGAAGGTCCTGGGTTCAATGCTCTATGCAACACTACATTAAACCAAAGATGTGCCTTTACCTAGTGCCCAAAACTATATTGTAAATCACAGGTCTTTCAGATATAACCTTAAAAATGGAGGTCCCATGTCAAAGGTCAAATTTTTGGCATCAGTACAATTGAAAAATTCACAAATGGGACTTGAAACAAGTCATCACAAGCATGCTTATTATAAGCATGGTGAAACTGTATGTGTAATTAGGAATTGTCATCACAGATGCTGAAGTCTGCTGGTGGTCTATGTTTCTGTCTGATCAAAATACTGTCTACGGGATGCTGTGGATTGTATTGAACTTTCATTTACTTACCTGTGTATATATTTATACACGTGTTTTCTTTTGTCACCAAAGTGCACCTGTCCTTTGTTCTGATTAAAGTCTATAACTTTTGGACATTTTAACTTCTCAGAAACTACTCATCTAAAAGTTGGTGAGTATGGAACATAGAGGTGACATAACAAAAGTTGTACATCTCGAGGTTTCTGTTGCTGGAGAACAATATTTTGATATCTGTACTAGTGTAGAAGATTATTGTCACTGAAGAACAATGTCTAAATATATGTACTCCTGAATATGTAGTAGGTTACTTTTTGTTCTCATTCTTCGATCGAGCATTCTCCCTCCCTCACCTTTTCATTCCTTTGGCTATTCATTCTTTATCCCATTCCATTAGCTGTGCATTTTCCCTCCATCACATTCCAATTCCCTTGGCTGTGCACTTTCCTCCCTCAAGATCTCATTCCTTTGGCCATGCATTTTCCCTCCATCACATTTGACTAAGCAATCTCTCTCCCTTGCTTTCCTATTCCTTAGGCCATTCATCCTCCCTCCCTCACATTCCATTTGCTGTTCATTTTCTCTCCCTCATATTCCAAATCCTTTTGCTGTTCATTCTCCCTCACTTTCCTTTGGCTTTTCATTCTCCATCCCTTGCATTCCTATTCCTTTAGTCATGCATTCTCCCTCACCTTATACCTTTGGTTGTGCTTTTTTACTCCCTCATTCTCATTCCTTTGGCTGTGCAGTCTTTCTCCCTCACATTATCATTCCTTTAGCCATTCATTCTCCCTCCCTCACTTTCTCATTCCTTTGGCCATTATAATTCTCTCACTCCCATTCCTTAAGCAGTTCATTCTCCCTCTCACATAGTCTCATTCTGTTTGCCATGCATTCTCTCTCCTTCACCTTTAGGCATTTTTTTCTCCCTCCCTCAGATTGCCATTTCTTTTTCTGTTTATTCTCCCTCCTTCACATACTCATTCCTTTCATCATTGATTCTCCCGTCCTTACATTCTTATTCCTTTGATCGTGTTTTCTCCATCCCTTCCTTGCATTATAACGATTAAAGCAGGGAAACATAAACAAGGTAAAGATAAATCTTGCCCTCAGGTTATCTTTTCAACTCCAGAGAAAGTTGGAAATAAAACTGATTAGTGGCACACATCCTTAAGGAGAAATAACTCATAATAATGACTGACTTCTTTTAGAAACATGAATGATTTATATAAATATCAGAAATACTTGTATTCCTTTTAAATCTAAATGCCTAGCTAGGTAGCTCAGTAAGTTAATGTGTCAGCTGCTTTACCTGTAGATTGTGATTTCGAGTCTAACAGAGTCTTCAACTGTTTTCCAGATTACTTTCCACTAAAAGTGCATTTTTAACTAAATATGGTAAATCTATAAGTATCCATCCATATAAATTTCTATGGGGTGTTATTTCTCCTTAAGATATTAAGTGCAAAACACCAAAGTGTGAGTTGGGGGAGATATTCTTGAAAGTCAAGTTCACATATATTTATTAGTTAAAAAGTTTATTTGTAGAGTACTAAACATATATGTTCTCTTGATACACAGATTTTTGTTTTCTTTTTTAATTTTTCGGCTTTATTTCAAAGACAAATTCTTGGCTGCGTTTGACCTCAAATCCCAGTCCCTTAAATGTGTCATTCAGGTGTTTAGCTTCCTTTGTCTGTGAATTCAGAGCCTGTAAAAATGAAAACAATTTCAAACAAACTGACAAGGAACATATATTAAGAAGATAAAATAGAATGGCAATTTGGAGATAATAATCAATATTTTGGGGGTAAGAAAACTGCAAAAATAAATTCATGATCACTTAACATTTTTCTGCTGGATTTTAACAGTGTTGGATTCAACAAATTGGTCCATGTTTGCCAAACTCCCATCGTCAGATACTTCAGGGTGATCTCGTCTTTTACATGTATGTGCTAGATCACCCGTGGGTAGCCGACGATGGCCCAGCCCTTAATTTTGTATTCCTTGTATTTGGAGTTATGAGACTAATAACTTTTCATTATCTTCACTTTTTCATTTCTATAATGATATACTAGCTAATCTCAGTACAGAGTTAGGCATTTTCTGTAAGCATCAAAATTTTTAAAATAATAATGGAATGGTTACCTCACCAAATTTGCTGAAACTTTACATATATAGTGATTATTTGATACCATCTCACAGAATTTGGTTCCAAAATTTGCTGTATAAACAAAGGTTAATTGCATCCTGGCTGAATGGTTCCCAGTTCCACAGTTCATTCATCGAACATCAATTAATATTGGGAATTCCAATACCTAACATTCGCAATTAAGATGAAGAAAAAACTCTAACCTCCATATGTATTATTGTAACCTTGGAAACAAAATGTGTGTGTGGTTCGTATTTCACCATCTTCACTACCCAAAATTACATAGGGTAGGTGGGTAAAACTTCTACGTTATTAAAACATTTTATTTAAAATCTTGGTTTTTGATATGCTTTGAATACAGGTCTATATACATCACAAATACTTTCCAAACATTTTGAAGATCAATAGTAGTCAATTCATGTAATTGGAGAAACTATAATGCATGATCAAAAGAAAATAGTCATCTTTCACCAGTACCATTGTGTCTAATAATGATACATCAACTCTCTAAATCGACTTTACTTCACAGATTGGGGGCAATTTCAAGGCAACAATAGAATATAAACATTACTGTAGTACATGCATACAAAATACAAAAATGGGATACTTTATGTATTATAAAAGAAAAATTTTAAACAAATCATTTCAAAAGCATTTGACGTGCAGATTTACACATACAGCTTGAACACTTGATAACGCTAGTAAATAACATATTTTGACATTTTCCCCATAATACAACTAGAGACGTGTATGCCTTGATGTACTTTTATATTGTGATGTCATAGAGTGTGAAGTACACTGAGGTACATTTTGTAATTTTTCTTAGGAAGCCTTAGCAACACTGTGTAGGGTCAGAAAACCAGAAACACACATACATTTTATTTTGGCCTAATTATATTCATGCAAATATGAAATTTACCTACCACTAAGTCTTGGTCATAATTCTATAAGTAAAGAAGCAATTGGTGCCCCCCCCCCCCCCCCCCCCCCCAAAGTGAAATTGCTTCCTACAGGCCTGCATTTTAGATGTATATGATTCTTTCCTCATACCTTGCACACTTACCTGACCTTTTTTTTTTTTTTTTAATTTATTAGTATTAACATGGTTACCAAAAGTTCAAATACTAAATATATGTGAAGCTAATAATCGAAAAAGAATCTAATTGTCCCAGTCACATGTCAATGCAGATTTCTCTTTTTGATTGAAGTGTGCATGTACTATCTAAGTGCTAGACAACTCTCTTGAGATTAAAAAAAATGTAATAAACGTCAAGTATTACTTCATAATCATAGCATGAACATACCTCAGGTTCAGATCTTGATCTAGCTATGACCGTAACAGTTGCAGGATGACCTTTCTTTAAAACCTTTTCAATTTTTCCATACTGTATATCACGGTCATGCTCAGAGGAAGCACTGTTTATTTTAAAAATTTTAACTCGTGGATTTTTCTGCTGGGAGTTCACATTGTGCATGCTGTGGTTTTTATACTGCTCTGTTGTCATTAATTTAAAGGCTACAGCATCATTTGTCTCTGGGTCATTCAATATGGCTAACTGTAAGTTTCTTTGTTTTGCCTCATCGTGTGCTTCTTTATGCGTTGCATCTGGTTTAATCAATTCATCATTTTCATCTAACAATTTAATTTTCTGGTGTCTGCTCATCTTCAAAAACGTTGTTAATGAAGTTGAAAACTTAGCTGCACTGTACTCACATAGATTGGAATTTGGGAGTAATACCGAGTCATTTCCGAGTTTTTTAGGCATATCTGACATCAAACTGACTGATCGTCTGAGAATCATCGAGCACAGGAGAGTCCTGCACATCTTTCTGCCGACGATGTGTGCCATTTCTTTAAATATATATCGAGAAAGAGTTAGAATGAAAGGAAAATATATCAACGTACGTGTATATACGTCATGCGG
This sequence comes from Ostrea denselamellosa, assembly GCA_024699665.1. Classification (NCBI taxonomy): domain Eukaryota; kingdom Metazoa; phylum Mollusca; class Bivalvia; order Ostreida; family Ostreidae; genus Ostrea; species Ostrea denselamellosa. The sequence goes on from JAMZEH010000023.1 coordinate 17,444,380, forward strand.
TTTATATACTTCTCACTACAGTCATAGCATATACATGACAATATCTTTAATATATTTACTAATTTAGGGCACGTGTTTGTTCTCTGTGACTTGTGAAAATGAAAGTATGGAAGAATAATCTGTAGTTTCGGATAATTTACCCAAGCCAATTTAGAAATTAATCTTTCGAATTTTTAAACATTTGATTTTTTAACAGATTTAGATGCAAATTTCATTATTTCAATCATATTAAAACAATAAAAACGATATTTACCAAAATCCGAAAATATGTATTAAACAAATATGGCGACAGAAGTGCAAACCCAGGGCGCTCCAACAGTTTCAAATCCGGCTGAAGATGATGAGACTTGGTTATATGGTGGTAAGACATGTTGAAAATATTGTTAAATATAAGTAACATAATACTGAATAAAAATTATAAGGAAGTTTCACTGAATACCAGGAAGCGCTTATAGTTCGAGTTTCCTCTGTTAATTTTTAAGGCGCTCTTTGAGAAGTTTCTTTACGTACTGATGCATACTGAGAGGTTTATGATTATATTTACAGAGGAGAACAAAGAAAAAGACAAAACACATGAACCATCAAGGTATTATTGATATTATGGAGGTTCAATCACAGATAACGGGAACTTCGGGGGTTTCGTAACTTCTATTCATTGCTTTCATAAATTGTTGTATTTTAGTTTATTTTATTCCTAATATGTATAATAGTGTGACTGGCATTAGACCAAGCGAAACATGTGATTGGCATGTCAAGTGATAATCATATTTAGTAAAGTACAGTAAATTAGAAGTCAGATTTTTTTTTCGCTTGTATATATATATATATATATATATATATATATATATATATATATTATTTATGAAGTTCATCTGGCACTAAACACCCAATGATATCTAAATATTAAATTTTTTGTATGTGTTGGCTTTCATATACAACTAGGAAAGGGTCCACTGAGGGAATTCAGTTTGTTCATGTTTAGAGAGATGTTTCTGTATATTTGCATACAGATGATTGAAATGTATGTTACATTTTGCAACATGACTTTAGGCATTTGATCTGGCTCTTTTTTTAATGTGAGAAATGTAACATATTTAATGTTTTGTTGATAGATTTAGATTTCAAATTGATATTTTTTAATCTTGAAGATAGTATATATGATTTAAAAGAAGAATGCACATTTTTAATGTATAATGAAAGTGATATCCCAACCAATTTTTAGTAATTACAGGGATTTTCATACTCATCATCAAAGAGAGATGGACTCAATTCCATTCCTAGAGTTGAAAATTACCATTGCAACTTTCCCAACTTGAGCCAAAAATTACCCATAGTATCTTATAATCTGTCCCCGCTGATGTCCTCTGTTTGTTTCACAAAGTCATTCATTCCAAATGACACATTTTTAAAGATGCATGTAATTCAGTGTCATTGTGCGAGGTATACAGAGTGATGCAACAAATAATAATGTAGTAGAAATATGTCCTGTTAAAATGATAGCATTATATAACTAAATGTTGCCTAAGTTCCTGAATTAAAATGTTCCAAGTTATATACCTGAATGTAGCCTAAGTTTGTGATGTGAAATGTTCAGTTATACACTTGAATGTTGCTTAAGTTCCTGAATTAAAGTGTTGAAGTTATATACCTGAATGTAGCCTAAGTTCCTGTTGTGAAATGTTCAAGTTATATACTTATGTTCTCTTTTACTTTGCTTAGCCAAATATAAAATATTTCCTGCTCTATTATCAAAATAAAGTGCAAAGACACATTAGGTGGCGACAATGTTAGCTAATTTTATTGAAATGTACAAAGTGGCACACGCTTCTTTCAATCCCTGTACAGGCAACCTGGAATGGAAGCTTCAGTTGACAATTCAGTAATCCAGAATTTCCAAACTCTAGCTTGAAAAAGATGTACTAAGTATATCTCAAAAGAAAACTCATTCACAATAATAATTTTAAAGGAAACTTGCTGGTCATAGCTATCTTGTCGAATGACATTCATGATTCAAACACAGATTTAAATACCCTGATGGTCAACTATAGCAAAAAGCTGACAGTGCAAAATCATTCAAGTATAACCTTGAAAAACTTAATCAACGAGTTAGAAACAAAATACCATTTTTTATTTGATTTGGTAAACAAAAAGAAATATGTTGAATATAGCATAAGTTTTTGATGTGAATTTCTGAAAAGTCAGAAAATTTATGAATGGTAATTCATATGTGGCTATGTAAACATTATTGTGTGTTATTTTAATATCAGTAAGGTAAGAGAAAAAATCTAGTTGCCTAATTTAGTAATTCAGTAGGTTTTGACTGCTGGTCTGTAGTTTGTGCATTTTAGTCTAGCAAAGGTTTCAATTTTGGTTTTTTTTGTTTTGATTGCTTTTAACTAAATCTGTTTTTAATTAAATAAGGTAAATTTAAAACTTTTCAATTTGAATATCTTCCACTTACTATTCATATCAATCCCGAGGGGACCCGGGTTAGAATAAGTCCTCAATACCCCTTGCTTGTCGTAAGAAGCGACTAAATGAGGTAGTTCTTCAGATGAGGCCGCAAAAACCAAGGCCCCGTGTCACAGCAGGTGTGGCACAATAAAGATCCCTCCCTGCTCAAAGGCCATAAGCACCAAGTGTAGGTCTAAATTTTTCAGCCCTTCACCGCCAATGGTGACAACTCCATATGAGTGTAAAATTCTCGAGCAAAACATTAAGCAATATACAACCAACGATTTAGATCAGATTTCTCTGGGTGTGTGTTTTTCCTCCTTGAATATTATAAATTGATGAATTTTGTAAGAAAACAAAAGTTGACCTTGAACTGATATTAATAGCCATGGCATTTTTTCTTCATATTAGTGAGACTGTGGGAAGTGGAGCTGTGAGGGAGAATAGAAAAGATGACAGGGAAGCTGGAGAACTGGTAAAAAAGAAAACACTGTCAATAAATCAAACACATATTGTGTACACTTATTTCCTAATCTATAAATAGATATATTCATACATGTGTATGATATAAACTGAAAGATGCAAATAGTGCATCTGGCAGATTATTTGAAGGTCCCCCACTAGGAAATAATTGCATGATTTGTTACAATTTGATCAATTAGACTCTCAACTGAAAATCTTTAAAAGTATTTGTAATGTGTTGCTGAAAAATTAAGGCTATATGATAAAGAGTACAGACTGTGTGAAAGTTTTGAGAGAAAATATAATCATCTCTACCTCAAATTCCATGTGGGTTCATGATGTTGATGAACAGATTTACACACAGTAACTGAACATGAGTTCAACAGTTTGTCAACAGCAGATGAACACATTAGATATTTATTAAAAAAAAAAAAAAGAAAGATTAGGACATTTAAATTCAAATTACAATAATCCTTTCATTTACATTCAGAATTCAAGAATGATTTGCAAAATGAAGGAAAGATCAATTATTCTCTTAGAAATGCATTTGCAACTACATTTTACAAAGTAAATTTTTTCTTTAGCTGTTTTCTTGTGTAGACATTTGAAGGTAATATGCTAAAAAATTTTATGTTGAATTTCTAAGATATTCTATTAATTCTATGGTATTCTACCCCATGGGGATCTGGATTAGAGTAGGTCCTCACCATCCCTTGCATGTCGTAAGGGGCTACTACATGGGGCGGTTCTTTGGATGAGACCGCAAAAACCAAAGCCCTGTGTCACAGCAGATGTGGCACAATAAAGATCTCTCCCTGTTCAAAGGCTGTAAGTGCTGAGCATGGGCCTAAATTTTGCAGACCTTCACCAGCAATATATGGACAAGATTCTCAAGAGGGACATTAAACAATTTTCAATCAATCTATGGTATTCTATTAGTAAAATGAAACAAAACACTCTTATATCCATACCTGTACAACCACAGTTGTAGAGATATAAAGGAAAATAGTACAGTTTCAAAATGCAACCCATGTTTTCGATACCCTTTTACACTTTCTTCCAAAACAAACTGAGTGCTGACAATGTGGATGTCTTATCAGCATACTGTGTGTTATGCAATGTAAATTACATTGTAGTTTTAAGACACGATACACATGTTTTATTTTCATACCAATTCTTGGATCTGTGCATACCTACATGTAACTGCATGATCTAGCACAGTCTAGGTCTTTATTCCTATATTTAGGGCAAATGAACTCGATATCAAAACTTACTGCTGCTGTGGTTTTCTTCCTGACCACCGTACATGCAAGAAGATATGCGCAATGTACACATTTTGCAGTTAAGGCTGACCAAAGAATTTTGAGAGTTTAATTAGTCCAAAAAGAATTTGAATTCCCTTTATATGGGGTGAAATAAGACTACAGTGTAATTTACATTGCATGAGTTGTTACATGACATCATTATAGATACATTAACTATGTCAGTTTCCAAACAAAACAAAAAACCTTAACTATTAGTAGGTATATACCTTTAAGCATTCACTGTAAATAAATTTAGATAATATTTTGAGTCAAAGAATATTGATCACAAGGGAACTCTGTGGTTTTTGTTTGTACATAAAGATGCACACAATTTATGCACATTGTGTATATACATGTGCTAAAAACTAATTGGTGAACTATTTGTAGAGTGGTGAAGAAGAATCCCAAGAGAAAGGCAATGATGATGACGATGATTCTGACGATGATGTACAGGTTACTATTGGTGACATTCAGGCCTTTCCACTTGGAGAGTAAGTTTTGTAGGGTATCATTCATGTAAACATGATAATGGTTTTCTCAGATAAGATGAAGCTTTATTTCTAGTCAGCGAGTAGTACACAACATGGGAAAATATAAGCCCTGCAGAGCTATTGACCGACATATAGTATTGGTAAAATACATATGATGACATGTATAAAACAAGAATTGCACATATACATAAGACACATACCCACAACAGCTGCAGATGTCATTGCATTAAAACAGACATCACAGATACTTTTGTATGTACATTTAGTTGGGAGAGACATAACAACACAGTTTGTACACTACATAGTACACACTTTGTGCACTCCATAAAGCACAGTTTGTGCACTACATAATGCACAGTTTATGCACTACATAATGCACAATTTGTACACTACATAAAACACAATTTGTACACTACATAAAACACAATTTGTACCCTACATAAAACACAGTTTGTACACTCCATAAAATACAATTTGTACACTACATAAAACACAATTTGTACACTACATAAAACTCAGTTTGTACACTACATAAAACAGTTTGTACACTCCATAAAATACAAATTGTACACTACATAAAACACAGTTTGTACACTACGTAGAACACAGTTTGGCCTATATAAAACACAATTTGTACCCTACACAAAATACAGTTTTACTGAAGCAGACACCACAGATGCAATAGTTGATGCATATACATGTAAATACGATTTGCTAGCACCCTTTGCTCACAGGTACATGTCACAAACCAGTCATTTTGTTTTCACAGTCTATACACATTCATGCAATTGCAAATATTACTCATTAAATTTTTCAGTGGGCAATTTGCAAATGGAAAATGGTTTTAGTAAATATACAGACACAGAGCCTCTTCCAAGAGCAGCACCTCTTGCTGGTCTTTCACGTGTTTAGTATAAAGTGAAGTACATTTACCATCATCTATTTTTTTCCAGTGGTTCAAGGAATCTCTTTAAAGCGCCAGGCTACCAGAAAACTGGAGCAGGTCAGTACTTCCGCAGTCATAATCAGTTACTGGTCAGTCCAGTGATAATGAATATGATATACAGGATTGTTTTTGCCGTCCTATACTTGCAAATGGTTTCTCCCCATTTTAAATTCTCCCAAACAGTTGTATTAAAAGAGAGATAAGAGAGAAATTGTCCATTGACAACAAGGGTGAAATGGGTGAAAATAAAACAGAGGGGGGGGGGGGGGGGGGGGGGGGGCTATTTCCTTGTATACAGCAGTACAATATGTAAATTGAGATAATGTATGAAAATCCTTACAAATTTTTTAAACTGGAATTTTCTACTGCATTCTTGTTACAACAGCAAGCAAGCTTAAGTCAGCTCATTGTAATATGTACATTGATGTTTGTTTCGATACCCTCAGGTACCACAGGCAAAGGAACTGTAGCAGCTGGAGCACAGAAGGGGGTGGATGTGGAGGGAGTAGGGACAATTAATGGAATCCCAGCATATGATTTTGATCTAGAAACCCTGCAGGCTGATGAAAAACCATGGAGAAAGCCAGGTTAGTGTTTTATTAGTGTCATGAACAGCACCATGAAATTCTGTATGCAGCAATATAATTTCTGCCCAATTGAAAACTAATTTAGGGTATATTGAAGGTTAAGTACATCTCAGGTTTGTATTGAAGGTTAAGTACATCTCAGGTTTACATTGAAGGTTAAGTACATCTCAGGTTTATATTGAAGGTTTAGTACATCTCAGATTTGTATTGAAGGTTTAGTACATCTCAGATTTGTATTGAAGGTTTAGTACATCTCAGGTTTGTATTGAAGGTTAAGTACATCTCAGGTTTACATTGAAGGTTAAGTACATCTCAGGTTTGTATTGAAGGTTTAGTACATCTCAGGTTTGTATTGAAGGTTTAAATGTTGCAGATAGTAGGATCAACATTTTATTATTATTATCGGACATTTATATGTAGTGCTATATTAAATCAAGACAATTACCCTAAAGCGCTTTACATGTAAAGCAATAAAACAAACAAAAACAAAGAACAATAAATAACTGAAAAGGATCTAAAATAATTCTGAAGTTAGGTTAAAATAGTAACTATGAGTAAGTAAGAGTAGGCAAAACTGCATAATTTTTTATTTTTTTATTTTGCTTCTTTATCTAGTTTGTCATATGAATGTTGATGTCTCTTTGTATATGTACATAAAGGTGAAATCCTTTATAGTGGTTTGTGTCACACTGAGGAACACAGTGGCAGTGGACACTGTTTATAAAGAAGTCATATATCCCCTCACTACACCACAGACTGCTGATCTTAATGTATTTTTAGGATCAGTTTTTGTCGTATACTTGGTAACAATTATGCTGACTTTGCAATGCGTGATACGGATGACATCACAATAGCTAACATCAATAACTGATCTGAATACCCATCACATCACATATATCAGACCGGTATAAAAAAAAAAAAAATATCATTCCTGAAATTATGTATTCACTCATAACAATCAATGTATCAAGTTTTCACCTTAGTGTCAAGGTTTTTACTGAAGGATATCAATTTTTGAGAGTTTTTACCTGAATTAATTATAATTAATTCATCAAGGTTTTTACCATAGTAAATCAATGTATCAAAGATTTAACATTGTAGGATCAGTGTACCAAAAATTTTTACTAGAGTAAATCATTGTATTTTTACCATAGTAATGTATCAAATATTTCTTAATGTACTTTTAAAATGCAATGAATTAATATATTTTATAAAGTCAGTACTTCGACTGTATCAAATTACAAAAAAAAAAAAATCATATACAATATTTAAGAATGAAAAAGTGCAGTATATGATAAATAGAATATTACATGCCAAAATCCATGTGATATGTCAGCCCTCGAGCTCAATATCAACCTTCAGCCCTTAGGCTGATATGGGACTACTGGGACTGATATGACATATGATATGGATTTTAGCAAGTAATATTTTCTATGTACGTAACACTCATTACTTCAAGGCTGAGTAAATTATGCTATGAAAAGCAAATGTCTAAATGATTTTGCATGCAATGCAAACTTAACAAACAGAATTTGTCTCAATTTATTTTGAAAAATGGAAGTATATTATTTAAAATCTTATCTCTTCTTTTTTTCACAGGTGCTGATATCACAGACTACTTTAACTATGGATTTAATGAGGACACATGGCAGCAGTATTGTGAGAAACAGAGGAGACTAAGGGGAGAGAACCAAGGATCCAGATCATATGTTAGTAACAGTTCCATTATGTAATTACTGAAATTAATCATAATTCTTCAATGTTTTTAGTTCATTTCCTGATTTATATATGTATTTACTCAAGTATTTGATATTATTCTTTTAAAAACAAAATAAATCACAGTAAGATTTTTTTTTAAATTTACATTTTAAATTTCACAAGTGAAAAGCCTTTTGATTATTTTATTTTTAGACTCATGGGTCATCTGGAATAAAAAAAGATATGACAGGTAAATATTAGCTGCTATGAAATAGTGAAATACATTTGTATATATTACTGTAATTCTACATGTCTTTCAATGAATTCAAATCCTAGCATAAGGTTCATGAAATAAAATTACTTACAAAAAGTCAATTCTTGAGGTGACAGTTCCAGTGAAAGGTTTACGGGTAAATTTATCTACTACTGTGAGAATACTGTGGAGTCATTTGATTTCGTGGGGACCCAATTTTCGTGGATTTCTTGGGAACCTGTGTCCTTCAAATTTCAACCATATTGAAATACAAAGTTTATACAACACTTCAATGTACAGAAAACCATATTCATGAAATTACGTCCCGATGAAACGGTGAAGTCTATATACCCACGAAATTACATCCCAACAATACTGTAGTCTACCTAATCCACAAAAGTACATCCCAACAAAACTGTAAAGTCTACATAATCCACGAAATTACATCGCAATGAAACAGTAAATCTTCATAATCCATGAAAATTAGCCCCCATGAATTTATGATCCACAGTATTTGTTTTGTGATTGTAATTCTGTAACCTGTGTAAATTTGGTAATAAATATTTTATTTCATGAAACAGAGACCCCTCAGAATGTACCTGTGCTGTCGGGGAGAAAGGCCATTGTGTCTGTACCTCGTAAAACTTCAGGCACAATAGATGTGATCGGTGGTACAGCTCGTGATTCCAGGAGACCTGAGGGAGAACCCATTCAAGTGGCAGGGTAAACAACTCATTTTATCTCTATAGTAGAAATTGTTGCATTTTACTATCATGTGCAAGTTACATGATTTTCAATGAATGAACTATCATTTAAATCAAAATTAGCTACATATTGTAGCGAGAATATCGGTGTTTTCCTAAAGTACATAACAGGTATCTGTAAGAAACAAGAGCATTGAATGATAATATTTTATTGAGCAGGAAGTACCCCAGTGCAGTGCCCCCACACCCTCCCCCGGGCATGGATTTCAGCATCCCTCCACCGGGAATGGCCCCACCAGGAGTACCCCCACCAGGAATGCCAGTGCCACCAGGTAAGTCTCACAGGTGTGTGTACAAAATCAACACCACCAGGTAAAATTTACAGGTGTATCTACAAAGGGAAGACATACAGATGTATGTATAAAACCAACATTATCAGGTCATTCTTACAGGTGGGTACAAAACCAATGTTATCAGGTAAGTCTTACAGGTGTGTATACAAAACCAACGTTATCAGGTAAGTCTTACAGGTGTATGTACAAAACAAACATTACCAAGTAAAACTTACAGGTGTATGTACAAAACCAACATTATCAGGTAAAACTTACAGGTGTGTATACAAAAGCAGCATATCAGGTCACTAAAGCAGAAATCAAAATTTTAATTTAAAAATTGTTTTTTGAGACAATCATCCAAAAAAAAAAAATATCCTGCTTTGTATAGTACTGAAAGGTTTTGGAGTTGAAGATAGGAGGTTAATATTAACCACCTATATCATTGGTTGAATATATGAATTATTTAAAATGAATTTTATTATGTGTATTTTAGCATTAAAAATGACATTTTAGAATTTTCCTTTGTTATTTATTAGACATGTCTTATTAGATTTCATGAAATACTTAAAATTTCCACATGCTACATTATTTTTTTCATGAAACTCTTGCAGAAGGCTCGATATTTGACGACTTTCAAGGACATTAACATAAGTGTCAGAGTCGTGCATATGATTATTTTTCCTGATTATGGAGGGAGTGGGTATTTATTTTATTTGCATGTGATTATTTTTCCTGAATGGGGAGGGTTGGGTATATATTTTATTTACATGTGATTAATTTTCCTGAATAGAGAGGGGTGGTTATATATTTTATTTACATGCACTAACCCTTCATGCTTAATTTACAGGAGTTCCTCCCCCTGGTATCCCAGGAATCCCTCCGCCTGGTTTCCCAGATTTTGATCGTAAGTACAATGCCATGTTGTATCTCAGGCTCCAATATGAATTACCCTTATCAAATCAAAAGTCAACATTCTGGGTGAATTTTTCCATGTCTGGATCTTTGTCTTGTATATTTGTACATATTGTTATGTGCACATCTTTGCACCATTTAACTTCACTTTTACAAAAATCAGTGGACCTGCATGTGGTATTAGATTGTACACAATGTGTACAAGATATAAGATTTTCCCTTCTAACTCCTCTTACATTTTTCATGGTAGGAAGTTAATATTGATGATAGTTTGTTTTATATTTAACTTTCATGGAAATTACAAATTGCTGAACATACACAGTTTTGAGGATGTTTGATGTACGAGGTTTTAGAGGGAATATAGATTGCCCTTTGTAACATCAACCAACAATTGTATCAATTCAAGCAGTACTACATAGTTATTGAAGCTGTGCACGTCACAGGAAATTATATCGCTTGGGTTTGTATACTCCTTATTAGTAAATTCAAACCCAGGCAATATAATTGCTTGTGGTGCATGGCACATGGATTTTAATGTGAATTTGTATGTTGTTGAATTCTTGGGATTTTTTTTCAAAGTATAATACACAGCATGTGTAGGCTTGAATAATTTGAAGTAATTTACAGATCATTTTAACTTTATGATACAGTTTCATATTAACTATTAATTGTAATGCAGTTTGATATAAGTTTTAAGAAATTTCACTGAATCTTATCCAGAGTTATGGCTCTTAAGAATTTGCTGGAATGATTTAAATTTTTGTTTTTTGTTGTTGTTTTTTTTCTCTTAAAGTTGAATTTTAAGTTTTATCAAATGTTACAATTCATGGATTTCCATACTGAATGATAAACTTGTAAAAATGTGTAGATCATTATTGATAAAGATGGATATATTTTGTTCTGATGTCATCATTCCTGTTTAAATTTGGAAAAATGTAGGCTTCTATTGAGATGTGAAACTGATGTTGCTTAGTGTAATGAATGGTTTACCTGTATCTACAGAGTATCACTAGGAGTAGCTGACAAATTGTTTTAGGGGAAATATTTGGAGAATATCCTCTTGTGGTTTTTTAAACACCTGCTTACTTTTCTGTACTTTTCAGCATTCTTCCCTCCCCCTGGCCAGCCAACCAGCACTCGCTACGAGGACCGACCACCATATAACTACGACAGCCAGCACACTTCTTACCCTACATCCTATCCAGACACACACTCCTCCTCCTGGGACAGGTCAGCTTACAACAATGAAAACAAAATCACAAAAAATGTATAATTATATAGAAAAATGTTACACACTCATACTGGAACAGGTCAGCTTACAACAATGAAACAATATCACTAAGAGTACCTGTGCATAGAAAATTTAGAAAATTCATCACTCTCATCTCATGGAAAAGACCAATTTGCAAATAAACAAAACACAAAACTAAAAGTCTGTCACCTACTTATCATTGGAAAGACTAGTTTGCAACAATAAACACAGAGGACTAGCTTGAAGTATCAGTAAGAAATACCTGTCACACAGGCCACCTGGAATATTTCAGCACACAACAATCAAATTCAAATACTTAGAACATTTTGTAACACTCTACACTGTGTCAAAGGAAACTTGGTCAGAATGGTAATATACAGTGTACATGTTTATGTACAGGGAAACTTTAATAATTAAAAAAAAAAATGTTCCTTTTATTTGTGAAAACTAAATTCAGATGTGTGTGAATTTTAGTTAAGTTTCTATGCACTTGGATCATTTGAGTCAGACACTTTTGTTTTTTTTGTTTTTGTTTTTGGTTTGTTTTTTTTTTTGGTTTTTTTTTGGGGTGGGGGGGGGGGTATTGTTTTGTTTGTTGGTTGGTTTTTGATTGTTTGTTTGTTTTACTTCCCATCAAGAATTTTCACTCATATTGACATATTCTCTATTCATGATTCCTATTGATGTGTAGAGATGGTTCAGAGATTTACATGTGATATTCTCTGTTGGCAGGACGGAGACTTACTGGAGGGAGTATGTGGGGAGGGACCGAAGTCCAGCCAGATCCGAGTCAGAATTCAGCAGGTAATAATCCAAATAATCTAGATTAATCAGTGATTCATGGAAATAATTCAGCTCAATCAGTGGTTCATATTAATAATCTAGATCTATCAGTGGTTTGCATTAATAATCCAGATTAATCAGTGGTTCACATTAATAATCCAGACTGATCAATGGTTCATGTTAATAATCCAGATTAATGGTTCTTGTTGATACTGCAGTAAAAGTACAGAATCTTTATCACACATATGTAAATGTTCATCAGATCTGTGAAGAATGACTCGGTAAAGAAGAGTCGACATTATGCAGTATTGAAGGAAGACAGTTTTCCATATGTTGAATCCACTTTTAATCCTGAACATGCACATTAGAAAAATTTGTTAAGGGTTTCATTTATAATTTTGAAAAACACAATTTATTTTTTTGGATCTGTTTCATGTTAATTCTGCATTTGATTGGCTATTTCACAGAGGTATAAGGTGGTTCAGTGATTCTTTACGATAAACAAAGCTTCCATTCATAAAACAATAAAAGAATTACGTATGAAACGTAACATCTAACACAAGCATTGTACGACAAAATAAGACATAAGTAAAGAGGACTGATTAGAAAGAGAATAACTGTCATTTTGTTAATACAGTATGTTGTAAATGATGATTGTAACTTGAACTATGGAACAAATATTCTACTTGTTTTAGCTCCGGCAGTGAGCGTGATTACAGATACCGAGAGACACCTCGCAGCAGTCGATATGAGAGAGACAGGTAGGTGTGAGTCTATGTGAGATAGAAAGATATGTATGAGTCTATAGAGAAAGACAGGTAGGTGTGAGTCTATGTGAGAGAGACAGGTAGGTATGAGTTTGTATGAGAGAGACAGGTAGGTATGAGTCTATATGAGAGAGACAGGTAGGTATGAATCTATATGAGAGAGACAGGTAGGTATGAGTCTATATGAGAGAGACAGGTAGGTATGAGTCTATAGAGAGAGACAAGTATGTATGAGTCTAGTATATGAGAGAGACAGGTAGGTATGAGTCTAGTATATGAGAGAGACAGGTAGGTATGAGTCTATATGAGAGAGACAGGTAGGTATGAGTCTGTATGAGAGAGACAGGTAGGTATAAGTCTAGTATATGAGAGAGACAGGTAGGTATGAGTCTATAGAGAGAGACAGGTAGGTATGAGTCTGTAGAGACAGGTAGGTATGAGTCTAGTATATGAGAGAGACAGGTAGGTATGAAGCTGAAGCAATAAATCATATATAATGATACTTTGAGTACTCTTTCATATTTATACCTCACCAGGGTTAGACAGTAGGTCTTTCGTATTTGTATCTCCTCAGCCTTAGACAGTAAATCTTTCATATTATACCTTGTGAGGCTTAGACAGTAGGTAATGTTTTCTCTTTTTTGTAGATAAAACTATTTTTATTGTTATTTTTTGGTAGAAGGAAATATAAAATGATAAAATGTTTTGTTTTCTCTCTTTTGTAGAAGTAAATATCAAATAAGGTTATCTTTTCTCTCTTTTATTCAGAGATTCCTATAGAAGAGACAGGGATTCCGAGAGATCTCGAGATCGAGACCGAGACAGATCAAGAGAGCGAGATAGAGATCGCGATCGAGACAGAAGACATAGAGATGACAAACACAAATCACGCAGGTAAATCTCACCATCATTCAGTTAAATCTCACCTCATTCAGGTTAATCTCACCATCATTCAGGTAAATCTCGCCATCATTCAAATTTTACCTTCATTCAGGTAAATCTCGCCATCATTTAGGTAAATCTCACCTCATTCAGGTTAATCTCACTATCATTCAGGTAAATCTCGCCATCATTCAAATTTTACCTTCATTCAGGTAAATCTCACCATCATTCAGGTTAATTCAGGTAAATCTCACTGTCATTCAGGTAAATCTCACTATCATTCCGGTAACTTTCGCTGTCATTTCTATCACCAAATTTAAACATTGAATAAGAGAGATGATATATTAATCACTGTTTAGTTAGATATGACATGAGAGAATTTGTTGCAGGAAGTTTTAGTACAATTACTGTTTAGTTAAACAGATATGACATGAGAAAAATCTGTTTTAGGAAGGATAAAGAAGAAGATTCAAGCAGATCAAAACACAAAAAGAGTAAGCGGTCTCGGCGCGATAAAGAGGAGGATTCTGGGAACACAGGGTCTGAATCAACCAGCAAGGCAGACTAAGCAATCATTTTATACCATTTTCATGTCTCTTCCAGTCATTAAATCGTCAAGTAGTCAACTTTTATATGTTGTTTTTTTTACCTGTTTTAGAGAGTAAACAGGTGTACACGATATCATTTGCTCCATGTTTCAGTAATTATGCATGTACTTGCAACAAAATCAAAGAGATGTGCAGAGGTTTATCGGCTTTTTGGAATGTTTAGATGATTTTTTTTTTATTTTCAATACAGTGAGAATAAATTATAATGCTATTGAATTTTATGACTCTGTTGGAGTACACCTGCAACATTAATGACGATGAAATTCAAACTCTCTTATACACAAATATTTTCGTCATTCCAGCATAATTCATATGCTAATAAAAATAAAAAATATTCTCTTCATAAAAAATGTGAATATACTTTAATTGACTGCAGTGACAGAAAATATAATTAAAGAAGAACAGAAGTAACATGGAGTGGTAGTCGTGACCCTCTCTGTACTGAAGACGGACGTTAGTTAGGAATGTTCCCAGCCACCAGATCATGCAGACATGAATGAAAAGTTAGAAGAAAAAGAAGGGAAAAATCTAACAAAAAAAAGCCTGCACGCCTTGTTATTCAGATTTGTAACTTCTATATCATAAGTAGATTAAAAAGCTCGTGCAGTAGACAATATTTAGCAGGAGCGTGCAGCTGTTTTCCGCTGCTTATTATACCGATTTTTTCCCGTCAGAAAAGAAAAATACTGAAAAAAGAAAATATTTGTGTGTTTTATCTCTCTGGTTCTAATATCAGTCAGAGATTAGTTATAAGGAGATTGCTTTGTAGAAATTCTGTAATGCGTTACGGTAAAGAACATAACGATAACGAGAATTGGAGATAAATGTGAAAATTGTCAAAAGAACGCAAATCCGGAACCAAAATTCTTGAGTCCTCTTGGATTTATTTGTCAATTACACCTGTCACATAAATATCACATGGGATTTAATAGACATCGTTAATATGTTTTATGTCGTTTGATATTGAATATTTTTTGGGGGCATGTAGACGTGCTTGTCGAATGTTAATGATGTGGTACGTTGTACTGCTTTAAGAAGTTGATTTTAGGGTATGAAATTGCCGATCAAAGTCTTATTTTGACTGAAGTTCAGAATTTCGGTTTATTGTAATGAAGCTAGAAACCCTTAGTCATTTTAGTTCAACAGTCATTAAAATATTATCCTTACTCGGATTTTATGGGGCAGATTTTTCCGATGTCATCAATCTACATATTCGGTTCTCAAGTTTCAGCGCAAAAGTCCTTAGGTTTTGATTATTTGGGAAGAAATTCGACGTTTTATGATCTGTAACATTTGATGTTTTATGTTCTTTTTTTTTTTTTTTTTTTTTTTTTTTTTTTACCAGTAAATGAATTTTTTACCACTAAATAAATTACTTTAATTATATGACTTGAATCGGATATCATGTTTTATTATATTCAGGGGGGAAAATGCGTGGTAGATTTTAGATTGATTTTTAGATGAAGTTATGAAATTGATTGGTACAATGTGGAAGATGACAGGCTTAGAAAATATTGAGGGGGATCGCAACACCAAAATTTTATTTACTGTCTCGCTAAAGCTCCTCATATGCATTATGATTTCACCATCAAATGAGTGATACAAACTCAGTTATTGTATATTTGATTTTGTTATATGGAATAAAAATGGTGTTTTGTTTGCAAAGAAGACTTAAAAATCCGAATATCGCAAGAAGATTAAAAAATATATATTTATGAAAAATAAAAATGTTATATAATAATTTTTAAATCTTTGGCTAAAATCTTCACTAAACATGTCATTTGGAAAAAAGATGTATTAAACAAAGTTATCTTTAGAAAATATTGAAAAGAAATGACCATATTATTGGAATATTGCAATTTTTAGAATTTAAACCAAACTTGAGGAAAAAACTGATGCCGATCAAAATTGATAGAAAATACTAAAGAATCAAATTGCTCGTATTTGATGTGATTGTTATCAAGAAATCAGTCTGCTTTATCGATTTATATAATTCTAAGTCATTTTACAACAAGGGAGTGTAGTTTTCCGGTTAAAATAGTACTCAGCGAGACATGAGATAATCCACATTAAAAAGGAAGATATTGGTTTATGTGTTTTAGGAGTAAAAATTTAAAACAAAACTGCGGGCGTGTTTAGGAGGGTACTACACCAGAGAAAATTCATACGGATGATCAATGGTCAACGAAGGACCCGCATCTCGATTACTAGTATAGTAACGTATAGTGCCCCCTCCAAGTAATGAACACGCTCGCCGAAAAAGACTCTTCTACATCACTAGAAAAGATAGCGACTAGCGAAGCAGTAGAAGCTGAACACCCCCGCCCTCCGTGAAGATTCGTCCCGAAGCTTAGCATGGATCCTCTTTGATTGTTAGGCACCTCTTCATTCAAAATTGGCGATGGTCATATTCATATTGCGAAAACGATCTCAGTAATAAGATTTAAACAGAGATAGGGCTTAGGTAATTCCCTCATGGACTTTCCAGCAAAATAAATAAGTGCATTATTTGTACTTATGAAATCACGATGAGGTTTAAATATTCACATAAACCGTCTTTTCGTTTTATGAACATCGCGTACATGTAAATTAATTGACACCTGAAACAAAATTTTCTGTTTTGATTCACTCGCTCAAAACCATATAATGGAATACACGATCCTATTTACATATCTAGTATCATATTTCAAAGAACAAGAAGATGGCAAAAAGGCGTATAAACACCTTAAACGCGAATGAACTGAACACACACAAGGGCATTGAACACACTTGGGCATTGATTTGTATGGTAAACTTGCACTATTTTTTTCAACCCACTGAGAGAATGCTGTTTGGTTATTCAAATAATCTCTAAACAAATTATAAAAGCATTGGAGTGTAGAATATAACGGAATTATCTCTAGTTTAATTATAATTGCATGATGTGTCTAACTTTGCAGTAGTCCCCGTTGTGCGGATGAACCTGCAGGAAGTGGTGCCGCATGACTGAATCATTCTCTGTGTCCATGTACAATCGCTCTGTTACAGTGGGTCTTGTTTTTATATAGTACAAGTACGGCCACGCTTCATGTCGTGATACAGGGAAATTTGTCTGATGTTTACTCGAAAACTTCCATCAGATAAAATCCCATAAAGCATTTTGTTTTCACAAGAATGATTTAATTATAATTTTAAATAGGTTTGATATTTGACCCCTTTCTTTAAAAGAAGCAGCTTTCTTTGCGTTATTGCACAAACACTTGAGAGCGATTTGGGGACACTGACCGCTGTGTCTACACGGATGGCACGGTTCTTCATTTTTCTCCCTCTTTATTTGTCCTTTTTATTATTTCTGTAAACTAGTTCACGTCTGGACATAGGATCAACATTTACCACCATGTTTCCAGCTGCACTGTATTTTTTATCTGATGTTTAATAGCGACATGATTTTTTGTTTTTCTCTATCGCTTTTGGTTTTATGTCATCTAGTACAGATCGGTAAGTAATAGCGAACTAATAATAATGATAAAAAGAAAAAAACTGCACAAGAAAATTTAAATTCAATTTTCTACTCTAATTTACGTAAAATTAGGAAAATAATTCACGTCAAATACTTACTTTTCCACTTAAATAATCAATCAAAATTTCGCATTTTGATATTTTTTCTCTGTTCATTCGAATTTAATCTGCTATTTTGAAATTGATCCAATATTTCAAAATTACATTTTAGAATCCAATTGAAGTAAATTTGTGATTTATATAAAAAATAATTCACAGTCAACTGATATTGCACAAGTATACATAAACAATAGAAACTGTCGTAAAAACTTAATTTTCACAAAAACTTCATTTTCACAACATTTTGTGAAAGTAAAATGATCGCGAATAGAAATCAGTGGTAGCTTGTATATGTGACTATTTTCAGTATACAATGTACATATACACAGTATGTTGAGATATTTTGATAGTACATATAATACTGTGTTTTGGCGGTTTTTTGGGGTTTTTTTGTTATATATTTTTACGCAGTTCAAGTTTACAGTTTTTAATTTTAATGTCCATTCGATGTCAATGTCACGGCAAGATATATCCCTCGGAGTGTTTTTGGTTTACTATGAAATTAGCGAAGACTAGTTTAAACAGACTGTAACTCCGTATGTTGTGAAATATCAAGTTTTGTTTTGTGCACTAAAGAGTTCTTCGCTTATTGACGAGCTGAAAATATTGGTGATAGACATACATTTTTAAAGTCTCTATATTATACACTATGTCTGTATGTTATACACTATATCCCGATGTTATACACTATATCTGTTTGTTATACATTATATCCCGATGTTATACACTATGTCTGTATGTTATACACTATATCTCGAAGTTATACACTATGTATTTTATACACTATATCTCGATGTTATACACTATGTATTTTATACACTATATCTCGATGTTATACACTATGTCTGTATGTTATACACTATATCCCGATGTTATACACTATGTATTTTATACACTATATCCCGATGTTATACACTATGTATTTTATACATTATACCCCGATGTTATACACTATGTCTGTATGTTATACACTATGTCTGTATGTTATACACTATGTCTGTATGTTATACATTATATCTCGATGTTATACACTATGTCTGTATGTTATACATTATATCTCGATGTTATACACTATGTCTGTATGTTATACACTATATCCCGATGTTATACACTATATCTGTTTGTTATACATTATATCCCGATGTTATACACTAAGTCTGTATGTTATACATTATATCTCGATGTTATACACTATGTCTGTATGTTATACACTATATCTCGATGTTATACACTATATCTGTTTGTTATACATTATATCCCGATGTTATACACTATGTCTGTATGTTATACACTATATCTCGATGTTATACACTATGTATTTTATACATTATATCTCGATGTTATACACTATATCTGTTTGTTATACATTATATCTCGATGTTATACACTATGTCTGTATGTTATACATTATATCTCGATGTTATACACTATGTCTGTATGTTATACACTATGTCTCGATGTTATACACTATGTCTGTATGTTATACACTATATCCCGATGTTATACACTATGTATTTTATACACTATATCCCGATGTTATACACTATATCTGTTTGTTATACATTATATCCCGATGTTATACACTATGTATTTTATACATTATATCCCGATGTTATACACTATGTCTGTTTGTTATACATTATATCCCGATGTTATACACTAAGTCTGTATGTTATACATTATATCTCGAAGTTATACACTATGTCTGTATGTTATACACTATATCCCGATGTTATACACTATGTATTTTATACACTATATCCCGATGTTATACACTATATCTGTTTGTTATACATTATATCTCGAAGTTATACACTATGTCTGTATGTTATACACTATATCCCGATGTTATACACTATGTATTTTATACACTATATCCCGATGTTATACACTATATCTGTTTGTTATACATTATATCCCGATGTTATACACTATGTCTGTATGTTATACACTATATCTCGATGTTATACACTATGTATTTTATACACTATATCCCGATGTTATACACTATATCTGTTTGTTATACATTATATCCCGATGTTATACACTAAGTCTGTATGTTATACATTATATCTCGATGTTATACACTATGTCTGTATGTTATACACTATATCTCGATGTTATACACTATATCTGTTTGTTATACATTATATCCCGATGTTATACACTATGTCTGTATGTTATACACTATATCTCGATGTTATACACTATGTATTTTATACATTATATCTCGATGTTATACACTATATCTGTTTGTTATACATTATATCCCGATGTTATACACTATGTCTGTATGTTATACATTATATCTCGATGTTATACACTATGTATTTTATACACTATACCCCGATGTTATACACTATGTATTTTATACACTATATCTCGATGTTATACACTATGTCTGTATGTTATACATTATATCTCGATGTTATACACTATGTATTTTATACACTATACCCCGATGTTATACACTATGTATTTTATACACTATATCTCGATGTTATACACTATGTCTGTATTTTATACACTATATCTCGATGTTATACACTATGTCTGTATGTTATACACTATATCCCGATGTTATACACTATATCTGTTTGTTATACATTATATCCCGATGTTATACACTTAGTCTGTATTTTATACACTATATCTCGATGTTATACACTGAGTCTGTATGTTATACACTATGTCTGCAGATAGTCTGTATATACTGCACTATGCTTGTATGTTATACGTTACGTCTTTATGGTTTATAGCCATTAAAGAATCTAATTGAATTCAAGATGCTGCCTGCACCTATCCTTTACAGTGGAGCATTAATCCGTACATCGACAGCGAAAAGGGCACAGTAACCTTCACAGATACTACCATGGACGGATGGCCTGTGACCTTGACCTCCATTCAGGCAACGATCTCTACTTGGGAGTGTTATCTGAAAAATGGATCCATCATCATATCAAAGTAACTACGTGACAAAAACAGTATTATACATGTATATTTTATTGTAATTTATAAAATAAACACACTAGTCTTTGACTGTAAAATAAACCCAAGAGTCTTCTACTTTGAAATAAATATACAAGTCTTCGACTTTGAAATACATACACGAGTCTCTGACTTTGAAATATATACACAAACGAGTCTCTGACTTTGAAATATACACACACACGAGTCTTTGACTTTGAAATATATACACACACACGAGTCTTTGACTTTGAAATATGTACACAAACGAGTCTTTGACTTTGAAATAAGCACACGAGTCTTTGACTTTGAAATATACACACACACGAGTCTCTGACTTTGAAATATACACACACACGAGTCTCTGACTTTGAAATATATACACACACGAGTCTTTGACTTTGAAATATATACACACACGAGTCTTTGACTTTGAAATATATACACACACGAGTCTTTGACTTCGAAATATACACACACACGAATCTCTGATTTTGAAATATATGCACACACGAGTCTTTGACTTTGAAATATACACACACACGAGTCTTTGACTTCGAAATATATACACACACGAATCTCTGATTTTGAAATATATACACAAACGAGTCTCTGACTTTGAAATATACACACACACGAGTCTCTGACTTTTAATATCAAGTTTGATAAACATACGAGTCTTTGAATTTAATTAAAATGCAGGTTTCACACACCCATTGATTTTTAGCTAATTAACACTATTGAACTGAAATTTTCTTCAGCTTACAATCTAATTATGAATAAAATAATATTTTTTCCCGACGTCTTATAGAATACATAATTGGGTTTGCCAGTGATAAATAACAGTGATATATATTCCGTACGGTAATTTTGTAACGTCAATTCCGTATATAATATTGCAATATGGTACTCGTAACCTTAATTTTGTACATTGACACCGTAACGCCTATGTTATTGTACATGGAACAGTGGATATGTAACATCCATGTTACAAATATTGTACACATAACGTACATTAATTCCGTACAGTGATATTGTAATTTCTAAGTTACATTATTGTACACGTAACACTGATTCCGTACAGTGATACTGTCTTAACAAGAGAATCTCAATTTTCTCATTGATTTCACACACACACACGCACGCACGCACACACACACACACACACACACACACACACACACACACACACACATATATATATATATATTGCCTGATCTTTATTCCAAAGATGATTTTTGAAATTTTGTTACTTTCAAAAATTAAAAGAAAAATAGCCCGACGGTTTCACTATCAACTTTCTATTTCAGGAACAAAAATGCCCTAACAATGCATGGCTTTACTTTCTATGCATTTATCTGCATGGTAGTAGATTTCGGAGAGACCTACATTTTGTACAAATTATGGTCAGGTCAGATCTTGCTTTTACCTTCTCAAAGTATTCAATCAATCAAGATAAAATACATGTATTTACTGCTGGTGACAATGTACATAGATGTAAAAATCACTTTCAAAGTTTTCAGTTCTAGTGATTGGTAACCAATATTTTTGCTGTTATTGATAATGTTGCAGTAACCATGAAATTGTTTCAATTGTATAGCCACAGAATCTAACGCGCAAGGAGAACGAATCTATATAAATACGCAATCCCAGGCGCCTTTATGTGAAGTATGCGACAAAGCACACATCCCCAACGATTCACAGATAAAACACATGTGTACAGAAGGTCAGACGATAATTGCGTATTTTTATGTTGCAATTATTTCATGGTTGACTAAGTAGAACTGATATTATTGCCGTATATTTTTAAAATATCGACTCCAGAATTCCTGAACGACTTTTTGTGTAGTCTATACAATATACACACGCGTTATTGAACCAAGGGATTTTAATTATATGTCGGTCACAGAGACACATTTCGTTACATTCTATTTCTTCTCCAGACTCCAATTCATCATGTCTATAAGCATTTCCACAATTACTTCATTAAACGGA
This sequence comes from Ostrea denselamellosa, assembly GCA_024699665.1. NCBI lineage: Eukaryota > Metazoa > Mollusca > Bivalvia > Ostreida > Ostreidae > Ostrea > Ostrea denselamellosa. The sequence goes on from JAMZEH010000023.1 coordinate 17,467,377, forward strand.
ATATGAACGTATAAAATTTTCAAAATTATGAATTTTTTTTTTCACTGTGTGTGAAATCTTCACAAGTACACAAGCTTAGAACTGCATGTTCTTCAAAGGTTTGCAATTTACACTTAATTTTCGTGTACATACTTGTTGTTATAGAAACCTGTGGGGGGATAGATGTCTCGCGATACGCTGACCCAGCCACCGTTTGTTCTGACCAAGAGACAAGCTCAACGACAACCACATCAGAATTGACGACGACCACATCAGAATTGACGACCACATCAGAACTGACCACGATAGGCCAGTCATCGTCCGAGAGTCCGGATTCGCTATCTACAACGCTGTACTCGCATACAGCGACCTCGTCTACCGAAGACATCACAAACACATCCGTAACAACATCTATGTCATCTAATGAAGGCATCACAAAGATACCATCGATTTCATCTTCTGTAGACATTTCAGATACATCTGCACCTGTAATGTCCTCATCTACCATATACATTAAGAAAACATCTACAACATCCTCGTCGTCATCTACCGTAGACATCACAGAGACATCTACAACATCCTCGCCGTCATCTACCGTAGACATCACAGGGACATCTACAACATCCTCGTCATCATCTACTGTAGACATCACAGAGACATCTACAACATCCTCGCCGTCATCTACCGTAGACATCACAGAGACATCTACAACATCCCCGTCATCATCTACTGTAGACATCACAGAGACATCTACAACATCCTCGCCGTCATCTACCGTAGACATCACAGGGACATCTACAACATCCTCGTCATCATCTACTGTAGACATCACAGAGACATCTACAACATCCTCGCCGTCATCTACCGTAGACATCACAGAGACATCTATAACATCCTCGTCATCATCTATCGTAAATATCACAGAGACATCTAAAGCATCCTCGTCATCATCTACTGTAGACATAACAGGGACATCTACAACATCCTCCTCATCATCTACTGTAGGCATCAAAGAGACATCTACGACATCCCCGTCATCATCTACTGTAGACATCACAGAGACATCTACAACATCCTCGCCGTCATCTACCGTAGACATCACAGGGACATCTACAACATCCTCGTCATCATCTACCGTAGACATCACAGAGACATCTACAACATCCTCGCCGTCATCTACCGTAGACATCACAGAGACATCTACAACATCCTCGTCATCATCTACTGTAGACATCACAGGGACATTTACAACATCCTCGCCGTCATCTACCGTAGACATTACAGAGACATTTACAACATCCTCGCCGTCATCTACCGTTGACATCACAGAGACATCTATAACATCGTCGTCATCATCTATCGTAGATATCACAGAGACATCTACAACATCCTCGCCGTCATCTACCGTAGACATCACAGAGACATCTATAACATCCTCGTCATCATCTATCGTAAATATCACAGAGACATCTACAACATCCTCATCATCATCTACTGTAGACATCAAAGAGACATCTACAACATCCTCGCCGTCATCTACCGTAGACATCACAGAGACATCTACAACATCCTCGTCATCATCTACAGTAGACATCACAGGGACATTTACAACATCCTCGCCGTCATCTACCGTAGACATTACAGAGACATTTACAACATCCTCGCCGTCATCTACCGTTGACATCACAGAGACATCTATAACATCGTCCTCATCATCTATCGTAGATATCACAGAGACATCTACAACATCCTCGCCGTCATCTACCGTAGACATCACAGAGACATCTATAACATCCTCGTCATCATCTATCGTAAATATCACAGAGACATCTACAACATCCTCATCATCATCTACTGTAGACATCAAAGAGACATCTACAACATCCCCGTCATCATCTACTGTAGACATCACAGGGACATCTACAACATCCTCCTCATCATCTACTGTAGACATCATAGAGACATCTGCAACATCCTCCTCCTCATTTATCGTAGACATCATAGAGACATCTACAACATCCTCGTCATCATCTACCATAGACATCACAGAGACATCTACAACATCCTCGTCATCATCTACCGTAGACATCATAGAGATATCTATAACATCCTCGTCATCATCTACCGTAGACATCACAAAGATATCTACAACATCCTCGCCGTCATCTATGGTAGATATCACAGAAACATTTACCTTGCCCTTATTGTTTACTACGAAAGATACAACAATAAAGAAATCAACACCGTCTGAATTAAAAACAAACCCGACAGTAAAACAACCCACTGCATCGAACCCCCAGACAACGCTGAAAGCCATTTTATCGACAGCAACTAATGATGGACTGACATTAATGCCCTCCACGGCCCCTCCTACTTCACGGAGTTCAGCAAAATCACAGACCACAGCTTCCAAAATGGTGGACTCTCCCGGTATTTCCACTAAATCGCCGGCCAAGCAGGACACCTTACCTTTACTTACCCACGAAGCAGTAGTTACTGGAATTTTGTCCAGTCTAGTGATACTGACGTTTCTGGTACTCATTGCTGTAGTACTGGGTGTGAAACTGATCAAAGAAAAAAACACTGCGAAGACACAATCGAGTCATCACCCTTCATTGTCTCACAGGCTACAGGGAGTTTTTTATCATCCACGTCTGTATAGGAATGCGCATAATAATTTATAGAGGGAAAATTGTAATGATACGTATGGATTTACAAACTGAATGAAATTTGATAGAGTTCAGAAAATTGAAGGAGAAAACTGTACATTCCGATATATATGTAATGATTTCTACAGATTTTTTTCCCCCCAGTAATATAATTTGATATTCTACCAAACGCTTATATGTAATTATGTCTAACACCTATTTGACTACTGAAATGGTAAGCGTTGATAATAAAGAATAAAAAATTCTATTAGGAAAGAATATGATAAGGTATTACCAAATAATAGAAAGCAAAATGATAATAACCCCGCAAAACTAGAATCAGTCGACGTAGTGCAAGCTCTGTAATTTAAGAAGGGTAAAGTCTCCAAAAATGCTTTTTCAAAATGTTTCAGTGAACTCAGAGGCGGATATTAATCATATGACAAGAAACTTATTAGATTATATTATGAAGTCTGTCAAAATTAAAAGGCACAGTGCATGGACATCTAGAACCACACACGCTCGGGGTGTAGGTTAGTGTTTTATATCTCGTTAATTATACCCTAATGTGACAAAGCACCTGCCTAATAGACACAGAGAGTACTTCCTGTCACAACACCAGCGCGGTATGAAAAGCATCTTGTTTCCTTTGCACTTTTACAATCTTTTATGAATATCGTGATAGGCGATGAGTCTGAATTTAAACAAGTACGCACAAAATTTTAGACAAATACGCAATATGGAGAGTGTACAGAGGTGACATGCCCCCCCCTCTCTCTCTCTCTCTCTCTCTCTCTCTCTCTCTCTCTCTCTCAACATTCCCTTTTGCACTGTTCACCCCTCCATAACCGCGCGTATATTCGGAGATAAGTTTTCAATAGACTGAAATAAATTACTCGTTACGATCATGAAAGGAATGAATTTGTCGAGTTACCTCCGAAACGCTGATGTAAAAGTGAGGATGTTGTAATAACCCGATCGGGGTATTTAATGGAGCTAGACGCATTTAAGGCATGATTAAATGATATTTTAAAAGTCATGAAGCATTCTCAAGTCCTCTTTTCAGTAGAACATGTCCTATGCCCCTGGGTTCTTAATCATAACGAACACAAGGTAGTGAGAGATTTACTACAATTAACAATCAAATCTATTATACTTCAAAATAAATAAATGTTTATTTGCTACACACATATATACTAACATACCAAGGATTATAGAGCGCCAAATAACATTAACTTAAATAATTGAAGATATCTTTAATTAATTGAAGATATCATTAATTCAATCATTGCGCGCATCAAAATCAATTATTGCCCTCATCAATTCAATGGATGAGATTATCAATTTAATTATTGCGTGAAATAATTGAATTAATGCATGATCTAAATGATGAGAGCAATAATTGATTTGATCCGCACATTGATTAAATTGGTGAGAGATTTGAAGCGACCATTCAATTGTGATGCTGAATGAAAGATGTCTCTAATTATATAGTTGCTGTCTTGTAAAGAATTACTGTGCGCATCAATTAGTTTAACGATATCATTAATTCAATTCAAGAGAGCAATAATTGACTTTTGATATTATCAATTGATTTGAAGAGCGCAACAATTCAATTATAGCGATTATCAATCCAGCAGAATGATTAGGCTATCAACAAGTCAATCAATGCGCGCAATAATTCAGAATTGAAGATATCATTAATTATTTGAGGAGATCTTTGATTGAATTGTTGCGCGCAGCAAATAATTTGATGATATCTTCAAAGATAATTCATTTGAGGTTATGTCAATTTCGTGCCTCATAAAGGAGCACCCATAAAGCCCGAAAACTTATTTCCAATGAGGTCCTTTGATGCACCGGTGTTGACGATAAGGGTTCATTATGAAGAAAACGGTGTGTCCGGAGGAAACCCACGTGTCGGAGCGGGCGACCACCATATCCTCTCACATACAACAACTGCGAATCAAGGTGATCGAAATCGAGTCGCAGAGGCGAGAAGCGAGAGTGTTACCTCTGTTCTACCCGAACACCCTAGAGTTTCAGAAGTATAGAATGTCTTACTCTTATCAATTGATAGAGTTGTCTATGTTCACCAGTTTCTATAGTCTACTCCTATCAGCCGTTTATTTCACTTGTTTATATCGTCCGTTGATATAGTCTATTTATATAGTCTGTGGATATCGTCTATTTATATAGTCTGTTGATATCGTCTATTTATATAGTCTGTGGATATCGTCTATTAATATAGTCTGTGGATATCGTCTATTTATATAGTCTGTGGATATCGTCTATTTATATAGTCTGTGGATATCGTCTATTTATGTAGTCTGTGGATATCGTCTATTTATATAGTCTGTGGATATCGTCTATTTATATAGTCTGTGGATATCGTCTATTTATATAGTCTGTGGATATCGTCTATTAATATAGTCTGTGGATATCGTCTATTTATATAGTCTGTGGATATCGTCTATTTATATAGTCTGTGGATATCGTCTATTTATATAGTCTATTTATATAGTCTGTGGATATCGTCTATTTATATAGTCTGTTGATATCGTCTATTTATATAGTCTGTGGATATCGTCTATTTATATAGTCTATGGATATCGTCTATTTATATAGTCTATGGATATCGTCTATTTATATAGTCTATTTATATAGTCTGTGGATATCGTCTATTTATATAGTCTGTTGATATCGTCTATTTATATAGTCTGTGGATATCGTCTATTAATATAGTCTGTGGATATCGTCTATTTATATAGTCTGTGGATATCGTCTATTTATATAGTCTGTGGATATCGTCTATTTATGTAGTCTGTGGATATCGTCTATTTATATAGTCTGTGGATATCGTCTATTTATATAGTCTGTGGATATCGTCTATTTATATAGTCTGTGGATATCGTCTATTAATATAGTCTGTGGATATCGTCTATTTATATAGTCTGTGGATATCGTCTATTTATATAGTCTGTGGATATCGTCTATTTATATAGTCTATGGATATCGTCTATTTATATAGTCTATGGATATCGTCTATTTATATAGTCTATTTATATAGTCTGTGGATATCGTCTATTTATATAGTCTGTGGATATCGTCTATTTATATAGTCTATGGATATCGTCTATTTATATAGTCTATGGATATCGTCTATTTATAAAGTCTATTTATATAGTCTGTGGATATCGTCTATTTATATAGTCTGTGGATATCGTCTATTTATATAGTCTGTGGATATCGTCTATTTATATAAGTCTGTGGATATCGTCTATTTAGGGGGCCTCCGTGGCCGAGTGGTTAAAGCATCGGGCTCAAAATCACAAAGCCTTTCACCTCTGTTGGCGCGCGTTTGAATCTCGGCCGCGGCGTTATGTGAGCAAGTTTGCCGGTTTACTTGCGGAAGGTCGGTGGTCTCTTCCCAGGTACATTGTATCTGGGTTCTCTCCTCCACCAACAAAAAACTGGACGCCACCAGATAACTGAAAAATTGTTGAGTGTGGCGGAAAGCAATGAATAATCAATCAATCATTATTATTATTATTATTATTATTACAAGGCATTTATATAGCGTATTATCTAACATTATAAATATTACTCTAAGCGCTTTACAACATACACAATTAATATATCGCCAAACATACATACAACATAGAGAAATTAAGAAAAGGACTAAATGGGGTATTTTAAAACACAAATTATATTTAGTTACGCTAACTACAAAAAAGACTAATATAGCACACTAAAACACCACACACACACACATCGCATATATACATACACTTGCATACGTACACATACATACATACGTTTTTTTGTGGGGTTTTTTTCTTTTCTTTTTGTGGTTTTTTTTAATATGACCGATACATGTAAAAAGAAATACACATAACTTAAAAGAACAATAATAGAAATGAGTTTTAAAAGTAATTCATGCATGGTAAAAGTGAGTTAAATATCTCCGTATGCAAGTCTAAAAAGGTGTGTTTTGAGAGATTTCTTAAAAGCCCACATGGATTGTTTATCTCTCAAATATCTGGGCAAGTTGTTCCAGAGAGTGGCCGCAGATTTGTCCAAGCGTCTCTCGCCGTATATTTTGGTGCGGATTCGAGGTTGCACTAGTAGTGTACAGTCCTCTGATCGCAGCGAACGTGTTGGTTGGTAAGCACGAACGATGTCTTGCAAATACGTTGGTGCACTGCCGTGAAGACATTTGAAGACGTACACAAGAATTTTATACTGGCACCGGAAGGGTACAGGTAACCAATGGAGATTAACATCTATTTATATAGTCTGTGGATATCGTCTATTTATATAGTCTGTTGATATCGTCTATTTATATAGTCTGTGGATATCGTCTATTTATATAGTCTGTGGATATCGTCTATTTATATAAGTCTGTGGATATCGTCTATTTATATAGTCTGTGGATAACGTCTATTTATATAAGTCTGTGGATATCGTCTATTTATATAGTCTGTGGATATCGTCTATTTATATAGTCTGTGGATAACGTCTATTTATATAAGTCTGTGGATATCGTCTATTTATATAGTCTGTGGATAACGTCTATTTATATAAGTCTATGGATATCGTCTATTTATATAGTCTGTGGATATCGTCTATTAATATAGTCTGTGGATATCGTCTATTTATATAGTCTGTGGATATCGTCTATTTATATAGTCTGTGGATATCGTCTATTTATATAGTCTGTTGATATCGTCTATTTATATAGTCTGTGGATATCGTCTATTTATATAGTCTGTGGATATCGTCTATTTATATAGTCTGTGGATATCGTCTATTAATATAGTCTGTGGATATCGTCTATTTATATAGTCTGTTGATATCGTCTATTTATATAGTCTGTTGATATCGTCTATTTATATAGTCTGTTGATATCGTCTATTTATATAGTCTGTTGATATCGTCTATTTATATAGTCTGTGGATATCGTCTATTTATATAGTCTGTTGATATTTCTGTTTAGTCTTTTGCGACAAGATATACTTTTCAGATTGTCCTCCTCCAGCTATGCGATACGTGTACCTCAATGTATGATACATATATATATATATATGTGTGTGTGTGTGTGTGTGTGTGTGTGTGTGTGTATTATAAAAATTAACGACTAATCTGACAAAAATTATAAGCAAATATCAGAGATCATTAACGACTTTATTGTTTATTTTACCCAACTTCTTGTTGGAACTCTCTGGTGATACCATGCATCAAAATATCTGAGCTTGCTGACTATGTGTTTAATTCTCCAGTGATACTGTGGCTCAATACATCTGGGCTTATTCAACCTCGTGTTCACTAGTGATACCATGGATCAGTTCATCTGGGCTTATTCAATCTCGTGTTCACTAGTGATACCGTGGATCAGTTCATCTGGGCTTATTCAACTACTTTGAAGAGAAACACCCACATGCAAGATAAAGAATTTTTTAAATGAAGCATGAGAATTTAAAACTGGAGAAAATATTAACAAAAGAGACTGTCTTATCACTTACACCAAATCATTATTGTATACAATGACAACGAAATCAAATTAGAATAATTCAGAGGTAAGTATGCTGTGCAATGTGATCAGGCCGAATAATTTTAAAACGCTGTTTAAATTTTTCAGTGAACTAATGAACGCACATAAATCATTTCCCTGAAGCTTTGTCAAATGATATTATGAAGTCTTGTCTGAAATTACAAGACACAGTACATCTATAGAGCGCCACACATGCAGAAAATACTTCATTAAAAGTACAGTTGTATTCAGTTTTAATAATCGCATCTCATGATAACATTACACGCATGTTAATGCGCATATCGGAAATACCACTGCTCATTATAAATCGCTTCTTGTTTCCAGTACATAAATACAATTCCGGAATAGGGAGTTTATCGAGTTACTTTTGATAAAGAGGTTACATGTAATGGCCGGATAATTATCACAATTCGTTATTCTTGCACTCTGAAAAGATCTGGTTGTTTGTTTATTTCGAGAATTTTTCACTCATATTGAGATGTCACCAGCTGTAGGTGAAATACCACAAATTTAGACCTATGCTTAGCGCTAATGACCGTAACAGTGAGGGTTCTTCAACGCCTGCCGCGACACGAGACCTCCGTTGCTAAGGTTATATCCGAAAGACCAGTGACTTATTTCTAAATGAGGAGAAATCATTACTATGGTTGACGAAGTCAAAACACGGACGGATATCGAACTATCCACCTCCCGGCCACGAAATGTTTATTGTATTTTCTCTCTATGATTAATGTAGAACAAAGGAGCAATCATTACCTATGTTTACGTCTTAGGTTAGGCGCGATCATGACACGAGCAAACGCAATACCAATGAGCTACCGTGACCGGTCTTGATATGTATTGTAATGATTCGGTATGTATTGTAATGATTCGGTATGCATTGTAATGATTCGGTATGTATCATAATGATTATCTTTAACAAGCATTAGGGAGGAATGATCGTGACTAGTTACATGGGTTGCTTTCATTTTTCTCTCAAAACAATGGCACAATACTCCTCGTTATTTACATGGTCGTTCAGTAGTTTTAGGTTGCTAAAAATTAAAATGCTATGTACTATCACTGAATCCAAGAGATACACAGTATTAATAATAAAGGAGGCATCAATGACCAAATAACCAGATTTTTTTGTTTGTTTTGTTTTGTTTTTGTGGGGGTTTTTTTGTGTTTTTTTTTTTCTTTTTAATTTAATAACTGATCTCATAAAACCGACATCTTACACTCTCGGGAATTATATTGGCGAGCTTTCCATTTTTGTTTAAAAGATTTTCTAGATAATGTTAATGTGACAGTCACTGATACTGCAATGATTGTTAGGATTGAACACCCACAAACGGCCATTGTGATGAAAGCTGCATTTGTCATCATGGACAAAACGCTACCCTCCGAATCGGTGTTTGATATAGCAGTAGTTGAAATTATTGCAGCTTGTGATTTTGTAGTGCTTGGTAAGATTGTAGTCGGTTTAGTTACGACAGGTTGCTTTGTCAGAGTCAAACCATTAGTGCTGTATTTAGTTTTGGTCGTATCAATTGTGGTAGATGTCGGGGATGTTGTCGAAGAAGTTGACTGCACGGTGGGAATATAATTTTTGGTGTTGTCTCTGGTTTTGTCGGTGGAATCCACAGTGTTTGATTTTGATGATGTTGTGGAATAAGTATCGACTGAATGCAGTGTAGAGTAAACAGAAGCTGAAGGAGTGGTGATCGAATGAGTTGTATTTGGTGACTCATTTGTGATGAAATGCGTTGATGTTGTCATCGGGTTCGTGATGGAATGCGTTGATGTTGTCATCGGGTTCGTGATGGGATGAGTTGATGTTGTCATTGGGTTTGTGATGGAATGAGTTGATGTTGTCATCGGGTTCGTGATGGAATGAGTTGATGTTGTCATCGGGTTCGTGATGGAATGAGTTGATGTTGTGATATCGGTTGTAAAAGAATACGTATCCATATTTGTTTCAGTTGTATATTGCGACACCGTAAGTTCATTCTCTGTGGCGGTGTCAGTCACTGATCCCGTTATAGTAGGTTCCATTGTGGGAGTGAAATCAGATTCGGTAATCAGGTCTGTGGTACTCGTTTTTGCTTCAAAAGTTGAATTGCTTTGGAGAGCTGCAGTTACTGCACTGTTAGTGCTACTGGTAGTGATGGCACTTGCTGACGAAGTCGAATCGACAGTGGCGGATCGTGCAGTGGTTTGAAGAACATATTCACAAGTGATGGGAGAATATGATTGGTTAGTTGTAGTGGGTCTTCCTATGAAATAAATATGAAGTGTGTTTTAAAGCCAAATGAGCAAATGGGGGAAAAGTTATAAAATTTAATGAATAATATTGTACAAAGTAATAATTACAAATATGATGGCAAATCAATATCGTACGACGGATAGCCGTTCGAGATATATCACGTTCAGGTAAGCGTATATCACATCTTGTAAGCATCAAGCAAGGAAAATGCAGTACATCTAGTTAATGAAACAGAAAACGCTATAGACGGCCTTTCTTGAACAGGACTCGTTACAGTGAGTTTGTTATATTTTACCATCACCATGATATAATTTAGTATGTCTGATTAATCTGTATTTTGTAGATCTGTTTCCTGTCGTTGCTTATTCCGTGTTGCTTTGTACATTACGTGCTTTCTTTGATTTGACGATAAGAATTGTAGCAATCAAGGCGACTATTCCTAAAACTGTTGGAATCACTGTCGCTGTGTAGAGAACGATTATATTGTCACTAGACTTTTCATTAACGATATTTTTCGAGAGCTTAGTTATCGTGTTAGGAAGGTCTGAAGTGATGGCAGAATTTGTAGTGGTGGTTGCTGTTGTAGAACTGCTAGTATCATCTGAGGTGACAGGAGAGGTGGTGGTGGTGGTTGCTGTTGTGGGACTGCTAGTATCATCTGAGGTGACAGAAGAGGTGGTGGTTGCTGTTGTGGGACTGCTAGTATCATCTGAGGTGACAAGAGAGGTGGTGGTGGTGGTTGCTGTTGTAGAACTGCTAGTATCATCTGAGGTGACAGGAGAGGTAGTGGTGGTGGTTGCTGTTGTGGGACTGCTAGTATCATCTGAGGTGACAAGAGAGGTGGTGGTGGTTGTTGTGGAACTGCTAGAAGAGGTGATAGTGGTGGTTGCTGTTGTGGCATTGCATGAACATCCACTGCAAGGACCAGACTGAGCAGGTATTGTCACTGAGGATGGGTCCCCTAGTGGTCAAACAATGACATAACATTGGCGTGCATACAAATACAAAGTAGAAGCATCATAATGTTTTACATTTCAAAGGAAGAAGATTAGTAAAAGCTTTTGATACAAAAATTGCAACTCTCTCTCTCTCTCTCTCTCTCTCTCTCTCTCATTGTAATACATACCACTGGTAACCATGGTTGCTGCTTGTGAGGGATCCAGATTTAGGGTCATTTTACAAACATCACAAGCACCTAGATCGCTAGTCTGACTCTGGTATACTCTTGTGTTGGCGTCGGTTAAGTCTGTTAAAAAAAGTCGATATCAAACTTACAGCACATTGAACTTTTCATGTTTTCTATTATCCAATCTCTCTCTCTCTCTCTCTCTCTCTCTCTCTCTCTCTCTCTCTCTCTCTCTCTCTCTCTGTGTGTGTGTGTGTGTGTGTGTCCTATGGAATTGAATAATGAGTGATAATGATATCGAAAATCATTATACTATATATATATATATATATATATATATATATATATATATATAGTGTGTGTGTGTGTGTGTGTGTGTGTGTGTGTGTGTGTGTGAGAGAGAGAGAGAGAGAGAGAGAGAGAGAGAGAGAGAGAGAGAGAGAGAGAGTATGTGTGAAATTTAGCGAATTTCTTGCAGTAAGTAATCAAGCGAACCAATATAGTATGGAAAAAGAAATCATACGGTCCGCCAAGAGGTAGTAGATGAATTTGTCTGCTTCAATAGAGACGGTCCACATACAGAGATACACATGGTAAGTTGTACTAATAATGTGCGGTATCACATGATCATAAGATGCCCTGAAAGAAAATCAAAGTATCAAAAGTACTTTCTAACGCTTTAAGCCTGTTAGATTTATGGAGCGCCAAATTAACATAAACTCAAATAATTAAAGGTATCTTTAATTATTTGAGATATCATCAATTCAATTATTGCTTTTATCAATTGAATTAATGCGCGCATCAAATCAATTATTGCTTGCATTAAATGAGTTTATGCGCGCTTCAATTCAGTTATTACTCTCTTTAATTAATGTGCGCATTAATTGAATTGATGAGAACGGTAATTGATTTAATGCACATTAATTCAATTAATAAGAGTAATAATTAATTTGATGCGCGCTTCAATTCAGTTATTGCTTTGATCAATTCAGTTGATGAAATGTGATGAAATATTGCTCACAAAAATTAATCTAGAACTCGGAATGTCAAATGAAATGGTGATATCTTCAAATAATTAAAGATATCTTCAATTATTTGAGATCATGTTAATTTGGAGCACAATATAACTTTGACTTTTAACTGAAAGAAAAAAAAATGCTATAGGTAATCATCACCTACGATAGGCGTTTGCTGTTTAATTTCTCTAGAATAAAATGAAACAGTGAGTAAAGCGAACAGTGATCATTTTTTTAATTCCTACAAGGAATACAGAGTAAAGAGTTGGGCAATCATGGACCCCTGGATATACCAAGAAATGGGATTAGGTGCCTAGGAAAAGGAAACATCCCCTGTCGACCGGTTACACCCGATTTGAGCCCTGTTGTCTTGTTCATGTAAACCTATTTTTCGTAGTCAAAATCAGTATTTGACCCAATGACAGGTTGTATCAATTGGCAAACTAGGTCGTTATAAAGAGCGTGGAAAGCTTGCAAAGATATCGTCAATGAAAAACTCCAGCACCTTTCTACTGTCAACTTCAGAGTATTTGTTCATAGTATCAGAATGATGTTTTACAAAGTAGTAACGACTTAAATATATTAAAAGTTTAATTATATAGGTAATGATATCGATAATTTTCATGACGTAATTCAATCACAACATCACTGAATGATTCAACTAAATTAACGTTAGTTACAAAACTATATGATATTTAGAGGCACTTATTCCACTTTTATGTGACCAGTTTCCAGATTTATTTATGCATTTGTGATTGATCTATTGATTGATTGATTATTTGTTGTTTTCCGCCACACTCAACGATTTTTCAGTTATCTTGTGGCGTCTATTTTTTTTTTTTTGTTTTGGTTTTTTTGGGGGTTTTTTGGTGGAGGAGAGAACCCAGATACAATATATCCGGGAAGAGACCACCGACCTTCCAAAAATAGACTGGCAAACTTTCTCATATATAGCGGCGCGAGGTGATTGATCTAAAATGGAAGGCTGCAATATACACAAGTGTTTTAAAGATCTTACTTGGATACAATGATGTTATTCTGGTTGAATAAACAAGTCCAACTCGTTATTGTATTAACTCCAAATGTTACATTCCATCCTGTCATTACACTTCCGGCAAAGGTTACTGGACTCCCTTTGGCAGAATCTGTCCATGCTTTTCCTTCCAAGATTGCTGGGTACGTGCAACTGTCTGGTAAAACATTGCATAATAAATAACAGGATCCAGTTGCGTGAAGTTTGGTCAGCTTTAGCTGACAATTAACTAGCCATTACTTCTTACATTAATTTATATAAGAAGTCATCGTCTTGTTTGTTGAGTATGTGAGTTAATCAACTACAATGGAAAACGTCATAACTTGCTTAAATTATCACGTTTTCCATTGTAGTTACCCCCACCCCCGCGCCTACCTAACAAATTAGACAGCGATTCCTTATTTTCATATTGAAATAAAAATGAAAATATAAACTTGACATATTAAGAATTCACAGAAATTGAAATCCATGTTGACCTAATTGTTCCCGCTCAATGACCGTTCATTTTGCATGAACAGAGAAATTTACATCTACTCGTAATTCGTGGGGAATTACGGTAACACATTGGAGCTTCAAAGAGCCATCACAGAGAAATAAAATAGCACATTACATTTTCGAATTACTGCCAGAACAATGTTTTTACCCGAATTTTACCCTCAGATTTGGTTAGCCCTACACATTTCTAGTTTTAAAACCTAATATGTAGCGGCAAGTTTTGAAATGATGGAAACAACTTTTTCAATCAATTTCTTTTGTGTGAGAAGGTGCCAGAACTAAAGCGCTTTCAATCGGATCGAGGGGTATCACGTTCCTTTTGTCGAAAAACTGATTTGGGTAAGTACTGCGAGGTGGCAGTGGAACTGTTCAAAGCTAGGGGGTTATTCCAACTTCTGACCACGGATCTCTTTTCTGTGTCGGAAAGAAATAGAATGTAATATTTTCCATATAACTATATATTCCTATCTTCCTTGTATCCACACTACATCCTTCCACTGAGCAATATTATCTCGCTTTTGATCCCTCCATTTCTTCATAAGTCTGTTACTAACAGACGCTATTTTACCGGAAGTATCGAAGGCTAACCGAATCTTGAAATCACGTGATCACGGTATATAAAATCTAGAATAAACACGTGTTCCGGCAGTATCTCGAAAATGTACAATTGGAAATATAAATATATAGCGTTAACTAGAAGTTAAATACCAATTAAAATTAATTAACCTCTGGGTTCAGGACTGAGTTACACAAAAATTTAAATTCAACTAATCGTTAACGTCTAGTTAACGCTATATAAATATACAAATTAATTGCAAGTTAACTGTCCATTCAAGTTAATTATCCTACGAACAACTGGGTCCAAAAGTTTAGTTCAAACACATAATATCAAATACATTTTAGATAAAAGGCCGTTAAAACCAGAAATCTGTATTTGTGGATTGTTACGTCCTTAGATAATTTCTTACTAAACTATTGGTGAAGTATCTATCCAGCGCTTAGGGTGACTCATGACCCTAAAATTCTATTTAATGGCTCGTTTAATCAAAGTCTCAATTCTTTTTACGATATATTTGTATGATATATCTTTTTCCTAACTGACATGTTTCTTGAAGATTTTATCCATAGATTTCAAAAAAATATTAATAAACAACGTTTTCAATTTTCATAAATATTTTTTATTTTAAAAATTAGAATGACTATATATGTCTTTTATGCATGTTTTATGAGATATTCATATCATGCATCAACTCACAACGAAATTTGGACTGTAAAATATCTTATTTGCAAAAAAGACAGAAGACACGTTTTTTATTGTTCCGGAAAAAATCACAAAAAATTCATATAAAATGATTGATAGCTTGTATCACTCTTTCGATGTTGAAATCATACTTCATACGAAGTATTTTAACAAGCCATTAAATAAAATTTTGATGTAATGAGCTACCTTAAGGTCAAATAGCAGTCAATGTTCCTTATTTGTCAACGGGATCATGCGGGTAAGGATTTGTAACTTTCAACCCCACCCATATGAAGTAAAAATAGACCTGATAATTACTCCAAAGACCGTCACCCAAAATGTGTTATAGGGTGATCACGTAATTCGATATTCATACTTTTTTAAAAATAAAAACCGTTAGTAGCAGTTTGTAAGATGTGAAGTTATAGGCCTCTTAAGATGAGATTTTATCTTTAGTTTTCAATCGACCTATGAATACATTGTAATGTAAACATACATTTGGTATGAATTAAAATAGACCCTCCCCCAACCTTGTGAAATCCCGATGTGTTTAGTTTGTTTGTTAGACTATTTTCCTCCTATATTATTGATTGGCTAAACAGGAATGTTTTGGAATTTTGAAATTTATATATTTTATTTACCAATTAAGGGTCCTCGGGAGGTATATAAAAGAATAATCATTTTAAATACATGTAATTTTTATAAAAAAAAAAAAAAAATAATCGTTATAAATACATGATACCATTTCTAATAATTACAAATACATAGATATATTCTCCTTTGGGGATCCGAGTTACAATAGGTTACCCTTGCTTGTCGTAAGAGGCGACGAACTGGGGCGGTCAGCAAAAAGCGAGGTCCCGTGTCACAGCAGGTGTGGCACGTTAAAGATTCCTCCCTGCTCAAAGGCCATCAGCGCCGTAAAAATCTCGAGCGGGACGTTAAACAATTGACAATCAATCCATCTAGATATGTTACGTGAACCCATGTGAACAAAAGCACATAGGCCCACCATATATATTTATTGTTTAACGGTCCTTTTGAGATCCACCCCTCTAATTTCCTAATGTGTGCGCACGCGCCGATTTTAAAATCAAGTTTTCTCGGTTAAAAATTCCCATTTGTTTTGTCATTTTTATCAATTTAGTGATTAATCAGCGGTGATAGATAAAATATGAGTTCAAATTTGAAAACAGCAGTAAAGTACAATATTTTTTAGACAGCTCTTTCCCGATTAGCCGGCATTAAAGGACAAACGAAAAAAAAAAACCGAGTCCATTAATATTTAGTAGTATAGTATATCGAATGGTGAATGTGTTAAACGTAATCATAAATCCCAAAACATAAGCAAGTTCGACTGTAGAGCATCACGGACCTCCGACACAACGAAGGTAGGATCAGGTACCATGGAGGAGTAAGCATCCTCTGCTGACCGGTCACACCCGCCGTGAGCCCTTAGTCGAAATTAGGTACACGGGATTACCCGTAGTGAAAGTTAGTACGAAAAATGACAGTCTAACAAAGGGTATGAAACAAATCATTCAACATATGTCCCAGAGACACTTTGTAATCGCAAACAAGGTCATTATAGCGACCGTAAAATTTGCGAAATGATGACGTCAAACGAAACATCAACTCTTTTATCAGTAGTTGACCTCGCTTTAAAAAATTCTTTTACGCATGGCATGCTCTCGTGTATCGAATCAACTCGGAGATATATACACCATAAGCAGGCGAAAGTGGTATATTACTACATAGATATGGAAAGTTGATGATTGCAAAGTTGAAGTCATCACGTTTGTCATATAACGTAGTTGTCAGTCTGCCATTAGATGAGACGTCGCTACGATTGACGCACACGGGCGCGCGGACGCGCCGAATACAACTAACCGGATTGTATGATTGATGGTTTTGAAGACTATGGCCCTTTACTAAATCTCTTGCCTCTACCTTAAATCTCTGTTTTGCAAATCAATCAAAAGATTTTGGTGCACCTTTACATGCCAGAGCAGTGCAGTTGCTATATTTACCGTGGATTTAGAATTCTATGGTTTTGATCCTCATGCGTATGGCAGTGAAGAAAAATGTTGAATAAATAAATCCAATCCAAACAGTAACTCCGTTTCAATGACAGTATGTGGATCTTTAAACTTAGATTTTGATCTCGATCTCTCTCTCTCTCTCTCTCTCTCTCTCTCTCTCTCTCTCTCTCTCTCTCTCTCTGTATTGTTTGTTTGAATTTTTTTTCACTTTAAGGCACAATTGATTTATTGTTATGAGGGTTTAACGCCGTATTGGCAATATTTCAGCCATTTTACCCTGGTTAACTAAATAAAAATAAAACATAAATGGTACCAATTTTGAAGCACCAGATGCGCATTTCAATAAATAATATCTTTTCAATGATGCTCAAGTCAAAAATGTTGGAAATCCGAAATAATAACAAACTTGAAAGAGCTGACAGAACCAAAAATATCAAATACTGGATCCAAATCCGGCTAAGGATCAGAGCTATGCATGAGGGAGATAATCCTTAATTTTGAAATGTATTTCTTAATCTTATCACAGCAAAGTTTTATCAGTTGTTTTGATTATTATTATTTTAATGCTAGTAACGATGTACTTAGCTACCGGGCTGGCGAAACCATCGGGGACTATGTTTCGAAGAGTTTTAGAGCAGCATAGGAAGTGAACAGAATAGATACACAGTATATATAGCATTAATATCTTCGTGACATTTTGAATTGTTTGTCACCTCTTTTCAGTACTTTCAGTACTTTGATTATCTGAATTCTAACCGTCACACAAGACAAGGAACTGACAGCATTGCGTTTTAGGTCATGTTATTTAACCTTTCACACAGGAATGTTTTGCTGTTGTATTGGAACATCCTTTGTATTTAATGTGTGCACAGGAACAATTTCTGAAAAGTACGGGAATTTAAAGGTATCACACTGGTATTTGCCCAATCAAAGTGAACTTAGGTGGTTCTGTATATTCAAAAGAATAAAAAAAATTTTACGTGATTTTTCTCATCTCTCTCTCTCTCTCTCTCTCTCTCTCTCTCTCTCTCTCTCTCTCTCTCTCTCTCTCTCTTAAATTTTATTTTATTTTTTTTGTACCCCTGATTAGGAAATTTTGTTTAATTTGTAGAAATAATCAATTGTTTACAGTGGAACTATTTGATGTTGGTAGCTGAGGCTACTTCCTGAGGTGCACTCAGGCTGTTTACACACATGTGAAAAACACGTGGATTTGAGGGTAGTCCTGTTTGCGGGTAAATTGTTTTTAGAAATTGCCGTGTAGGGTGTTGTTTTTCCTGGTGTCAGTAGACGAGACAAGTAACATAGAACATTTCCGACTGCGTTACTTGGCATCAATTTTGTAAACTGATTTTTAATGATTTTTTTTTCTCTCTATAGTAATTTATTGTGAAAATAATTACTCGTGTGATACCTAAACCTGTATAGTCCGTTGTACATCCATGTTTTGTTTTTATTTGGTTTTTTGGGGGTTTTTTTTTTGTTTTTGTTGTTGTTTTTTTTTTTTTTGGGGGGGGGGGGGGGGTTTGTTTTTTTTGCTTTGTGTAAAATGCTGATTCAGGAGCTTCCAAATTGGATCTCCAAAGATGAGAAGGGGTGGATCCTCTTGTCATAAGAGATTGTCAGAGGTGGAGCTTTTTTTTTTATCATTTCAGTTTCCGACTTCCGACATCTTGGCTTTCTGAAATCTTTGTGGCTAAAATATAAAGTATCCAAACAAAATATAGTCCCTTGAAGCTCCCTCTAAAGTAAAAGCAGAATGATCCAGAGACTAAACGCATCTACACTAAATAACCCATAATCCTTATTCTGACAAGCATTGTTGCTGAATGTTAAACGGATTTTACAGATTTAATCACATGTATATTTTCACCACAATATTTACATAGCTTCTAAAGGAAATGGATGTAAGAAATAATTGTTATTAAGAAAATGGTTCTTCTACAACTTTTTATTAAACTTACATATACTGGTACAAAATGGGTTGATTGATTGTTGTTTTCCGCCATAATCAACAATTTTTCAGTTATCTGGTGGCGTCCAGTTTTTTATTGGTGGAGGAGAGAACCCAGATGCAATGTACCCTGGAAGAGACCACCGACCTTCCGAAAGTAAACTGGCAAACTTTCTCACATATATCAGCGCGAGCGAGAATCGAACTCGCGCCGACTATAGGTGAGAGGTTTTGTGATTTAGAGCGCGATGCTCTAACCACTCGGCCACGGAGGCCCCCGGTTGAAAATTAGTATGTATACTATGAATTTTTGAAATAGATTCTTTCATTTAAACTCCTTTTTGTAAGAGGCAGAGAGAAAAAAAATTCTTGTTCTTTTACATTTTGCTTAGAAACTTGTAGTCAAGTTTGTATATATTATAAATATTCAGGACTTCAAATGCAGTAGCTCATATGTCACACGCTATCTGAGCCTAGAAGCAGTTATTCTGTTAAACGCCATCACTGTTATCTTAAATAGTATCCTTCTGATGACAGATAAAGTTAATTACTTTGTTAATTACTTAATTACTTTGTTATATGTTGAAATTCACTCCAAAAGCTCCAACCCTGACAAACCCTTATGACAAGGGAATCCACCTTCTCTCGATTCTGGAGCTCCAGTCAGCAGTTTATACCAAGCTTTATTTTTGTTCAAAATTGCTATAAAGGAGATGAATTAGTTCCTATTAACTTTCCCTTAATTACATGCTTGAAAACATTTGCACGTAAAAGAAAACAGTAAGAATATTATTTTAAAAGTACTGTTAGGTGTCTATAAATAGCCCCACGCGGTAATAAAAATTCAAATATGATGTATTTGACTCGGACGCAACACTGTCTAAATTTGGTTTGAAAGAGCGTACAACAATGAATTATGAGAAGTATTCGATATATTTATTTCTCTTAATGGCATGTTACTGTAATAACAAAATACGCAGAGAAGACCACCGATTTGGAAGTCTGAACTGAACATATTACTTGCCACTTGACTTGCTGTGTAAGTATGCATTCGAAATGGCAGAGTGACAGTTGCATGTACACCGATTTAAACCCCCAAAAACCCTACCCCAGGGTTAAAATAGTTGAAATAATGTATGCCATGTCGTACGGCGTTATACAAGGTGGACAAAATTTTGAATTTCGGACCACACAACTTTAATCAAATGAAATGCCAAGAAAATTGCAAAAAACAGTCTCTCTTCTCCCACAATGCATCTAAATATCTTCCTTTGTTCTTCTTTTAAGGCAGGTATTTGGAATTCTTTT
Organism: Ostrea denselamellosa; assembly: GCA_024699665.1. Classification (NCBI taxonomy): domain Eukaryota; kingdom Metazoa; phylum Mollusca; class Bivalvia; order Ostreida; family Ostreidae; genus Ostrea; species Ostrea denselamellosa. Next base: position 17,488,020 of record JAMZEH010000023.1, read on the forward strand.
AAACACAATTTCTTTTTTTTTTCTTTCGCGCGCGCGCGCGCGTGTGTGTGTGTGAACTACAATCTGAATAAGCTTTTAGTAAAACGATTTCTGATTGATCCTTGATTCTTTGGCAATGCTGTCAGATCCTTCTTCAGTTTAACGATTAGAAGAAAAAAAAAAGATTTTAATTAGATTGGACGTTTGGTCAATAGGGACATGGGTTTCCGTCAAAGTAATGATTTATAATTAGCAGAGGATAATCCCATACTTAAAAAAGCAAGTGTAGACCCCCTAAGGGGTATTTAAATAAGTTTTTACACAATACCTATGCTGTCATTCAAAATCACGTAATGTAAAAACGAATTTAAAAGTCTGAATCAGCATGGAGAATTCCGGATGATCTTCAAAGCAAATGATGCATTCAAATTGTTCAAAATAGTATCTAAATAATTTTTATCCTTTTATCTATACATGTTTAAAAAAAAAAATCTTGATTAAAATGCTGTAGTGTCTTTTTATTTTTGCGTTAAAAATAGAATTGTCAACTTCAGAAATGTCTTGTTTTCATACATTAAACTATGCAACAAAATTGAGAAAGCTCTGGGAAAATTGTAATTTAATGAATTTTGGCGCAAAATCAGCTGTTGTGTCTATTTCAGACGTAAAATCAGGCCCTCTCCAAGCGCTCGGCATCGCGGACCTTTTGAATAGGACATTAAAAGAGGCCCATGGGCCACATCACTCATCTGAGTTAACTTGGCCCATATTTCGCTATATATCCACACGTAAAACTTTGATCCCTTATTGTGGCCCCACCCTACCCTTGGGGGCCTTGATTTTTACAAGCTTGAATCTGCACTATCCCAAAAAGCTTCAACTGTAAATTTGAACTCTACTGGCCAAATAGTTCTTGATACGAAGATTTTTAAATTTCATTTTGCATATTTCTTTGTTATCACATCTCCTTTCAAGGAGGCGTGGACCTTCATTTGAACAAAATTGAATTCCCTTTACCAAAGGTGGTTTGTACCAAGTTTGATTGGAAATGGCCCAGTGATTCTGGAGAAGAAGATGACAATGTGAATGTTTACGACGCGACGACAACGATGACAACACCGACGACGGACAACGGATAGTTTTGATTAGGAAATCTCATTCGAGTCTTCGGCTCAGGTGAGCTAAAAACAGAGATCACGTGTCTCGACAGGCGTCAGCAAGTTACATGTATATAACCTACAGCTGGTGATCTTTAACACGCTGAACGTCATACCATGTCAAAGGTCATAGGGGAAAAATGTACATTCGGGAAATTAGTCAATGTTGGAAATAGTAAACGACAACGGTTGCCGACTGATGAACAACTTCTAGGGCCTAACACATTTATTTAAGCATGAAAGTTGACAAAATCATAACAGTCGTGAAACGTACTTTTTACCAACAAAAGTCGCAGATGTGAGTGAAATATTCTTGAGCGAAACGTTTAACGATACACAACCAACCATTAATGTTAATCTTAATTTAAACTTGTGAAATAGTTTGTGTTATATAATAGTGATTTATATATATATATATATATATATATATATATATATATATATTATATATATATATATATATATATATATATATATATATATATATATATATGTGAAGAAATGACACCCCCTCCCACCTTTAACTTTTATTTCATTTTTTTCTATTTCAAGTTATTTATTTTTTAGAAATGTAAAGTAGTTCGATCGGCTGGTTGCCCCACTCTCTCTTCTATAGCAGTAGTAAATGATAGGGGATATTGAAGTTTGATACCGTCTATTGAAGTATAAACCCTCCCCCGGATTTAGGATTTTGAGGTTTGGGTTTAAATAGCTGTACATTTGTTCTATTATTTATTTATTTTGCTTATCAAGATCTCTTTTTTAAATACTTGCAATGATACTTTTAGAGGAAATAGATTACTAAAATTAAAACAGCAATGAATCGGAATTTGCTTACTGTAGTATTACCCAGGCACGTCATAGTATCCTTTTTGAAAATGCAAATAACATGACATAACAACTAATTTCTCAAAACAGGAACTTTCCAATGTGTAAAAAAGTATCCTAGAGTAAATGTTTGAACCTCTATATCCATGATAAAAAACGAATCGTGTGAAAAATATACGGAGGGAGAAAACAAACAAACAAATAAAAAAAAAAGTTCTATATTGTATCAAAAGCAATGATGATGCTTTGTGTTCAAAACATTTATTCATAATGGAGCGTAAAACAATAGTAATAATAATAGTAAAAACGTTTTGTCACATTATTATAAACTAACTCACCAACACAGCACACAGTGGCCGTCCACCACAAGAAAACTGCTAAAAATTCTTTCCTGGTCATTTAGATAAACGGCACTGAATAAAGAAAAATAAAGGAAAAAGACGTAAATATCAAATTAAATTCTAAATTATTATATTTTCTCTTAAAAGATTTGTTGGTTGGCTTGCATCTTGAAGAAAACTCTATTTAACTTTTTAAATAGCTTCATTTCCTATATAAAGAAAAGGGTCGGGATCATGTTACAAATCAGTGAGTATTCACAAATACAGATATTAAATTTGATAAATTCTGAGCGTCAGCATTAAATAGCACACCAGAATTTTTGTTACAGTTTCCATTTTTTCTTTCCGGATGCTCAGCAGATTCACAGCGGTGGAGTTGAAAGTGATTTCTAAATCGTCACCATTATCTGTTTAATATTTTTAATACGTCTATAAGTCTGTCTCTTTTACATATCGATTGATAGGCCATAAAAATGTAATCTAGAAGACATTTTACATGGAGACGGACTGATGTAATTTTCAATGAATTCTTTTCGAATAACCATTTTTTTTTTAATATACCTATCATTGTTACACATGTAAAATAATTCACATTCACTGCAGAGTGATAGTAATAATGACAGATAAAACTAAATAAGAGAGACACACGAGCAAAACTAACAGACTAACTAGGCCTACCAAATGTCAAGTGCTAGAAAAGGAACTTGGGATTTCCCTAAGTGTTCGTGATATTTGAATAAATAGATATATAAATAAAAAATGAAATACAAAAATAGTAGTTTTGATTTTTAAAGTCAATAAATTCATACTTAACTCTCATGAACGAAACAGAGTCTATATCACAGATCTACAGCATGCCGAATATATGATTTAACGTCTGATTGCGAAGTAACTATATGCATAACTTGACGTCATACGACATTTTTCTTGACGTCATAATAGCTTGACGCAAAGCGCGATGCAGAAACATCTGTATTATTTGTATTCGATATCAAAATTTCCCAATGAAAATTATTTCTTTCTAAAATTCACAGTTTAGTTTTGTAATTAAAATGTGATGTTTCAATACTTGTAATTAGTGTCGTTTACTGATTAAGAAATATCATTAAACGACAGTTTCATCATCAGGAGTAAAGGAAATAGCCTTTCACTGATTTATATAGGCCTATATAAGCATACAACAGTTTATAACCGCGCAGAAATGATTCATAGCGGAAGAAAATTATTCTTCTGCATATACATTCTCGTGTATGAAAGACTGGGAAACAATCAATACATAGTCCGACTTAAAATTATTTACACCACATTTTCACTTTACTTCTGCATATAAGATTATTTACCGCTTAAAATTTAAAAGCAAAGTAAAATGCTGTTTGAAATTTTTAAAATACCCCCCCCCTTTTTTTTTTTTTTTTTTTAAGCTTTCTTTAGTAAGTGGAGAGAACTCGACCAAGTTGTGACTATCTTCTGACCTTCTAAATTAGTTCAAAAATTTCTATTAAAATATTATTACAAATGATTAGTAGTACGGAATTATATAACGCTCTGTTTTAATTTTTCTCTCTCAGAATTGCGGCTTATATTTGTTTGGACTTGAAAGGAGGAAGATATTGATTTATTGATTGTTGTTTTTCGCCACACTCAACAATTTTTCAGTTATCTGGTGGCGTCTGATTTTTATTGGTGGAAGAGAAAACCCAAAGTACCCGGAAAGAGACCACCGACCTATAAAAAGTAAAATGGCAAACTTTCTCGTATATCGGCACGAGCGAGACTTTGAACGCAGTGCTCAAACCACTCGGCCACGAAGGCCCCAACTTGAAAGGAGGAAAATATGTTTTGACCTTTGATAATATGTTGACTTTGAAAACTCCATCTCTATTATAGATATCTCTCCCGACTTTAGTGCAAGATTTATTTGTTTGTAAATTGTTTGTGTTGATCTTGAATTATATCTTATTCTTACTGTAATTTTATTTTCATTTGTCTTTGTCAGCACTTTCCATTGTCCCGACTTCAGAATGGTACGATTTACCAAATGATTTTTTTTAAAATTAACTTAGTTATTCATTATTAATCTTTATGAAACTCTTAATTACTTTTTCCATCATGTTTATTCACAATTCCACTTTTTTTGGTAAATTTTCTCTTTCCTGTTCTACTTAAGGAAGTTCGATCATGAGCTTTTGAGCGCAACTTCCCAGGATGCTGTAAGTTAGCATTTACCGTTTTTACACGGATCCCATTGGTGCAAACATATTACACAAATATTACTGAATCCTATAGGGCCGCAAAAAATATTTAATAAATTCAAAGGAACACTTCTATGTAAATATATCGTTAACCTATAAGACTGGTATTGCTTTGAGTCTTTACAATAAGCTTAATGATTTTGATCGGTAAAGTTAGCTACTAGTAACCAGCTATCAATAACTAGCTACTTAAAAAGAGAAAAGTTGGCTACTAGTAACCAGCTACTTGAATGAGAAAAGGTTAGCTACTAGTAACCATTTATTAGCAGTAAGCTTCTTAATGTGAAAAAAGGTTAGCCCCTAGTAGCCAGCCACTGCAAGATGTAAAGGTTATAATTACCGATAGCCACCTACCAGACAAAGGTGACTGGGTTTTAATAGAAATATCTATCGAGTGTATCTAGATGGCGAGGGGTCATATGAAATTCCAAAATTCCATGTTCAATTTCCCTAAGTACTTAACTTTTGCAATGTAAAATACAAATAAACTTAAAATTAAGACTTTCATGAAGATAATATCCCACCAATTTTTAGATATCAGTCTCTTATACATTTTGATTCGAGTTAACCAGAAATTTTAACATTTGTGTGACTAACTTAAGGAACAATAGGTTTGTAACAAGATATCTGACTAATTTGCCACTATACATGTGATGAGGAATGATATTGGGTATCTTGATATGCCATCAATTTTCAGATATTACGCTTAAGGAAATCAGCTACTAATACCTTTTGATTTAAGATACGATAAAATTCGAAGTTTTTTCGTCAATATTAGAAAGAAATCTGTGTTTGTATCAGATATTTGAGTAGTTCGGCACTTTACATATCACGAGGAAGAATACTGGGTAGCTTGATATGCCATCAATATTTCAGATATCGAGCTTAAGGAAATTAGCTACTTATTTTGATTCAGTGTACCCTCTATAGATATGATAAGGAGTGATATTAGGTATCTTCGAATGTCATCGAATTTCAGATATCGCGGTTAAAGAAACCAGCACGACATAGATTTTGAATAAATATGCCCTGTAATTCCATGTTTTTTCATGTATTCTATAAGGAATTGTGTATTTGTTTCAGATATCAGATTTATTGCAGCTCGGAGAACCGGACTACTCTCTCTCTCTCTCTCTCTCTCTCTCTCTCTCTCTCTCTCTCTCTCTCTCTCTCTCTCTCTCTCTCTCAAACTGAATATTCAAGATATTTCTAGAAACACCAAGTCGGTGTTTTGTGATCAGAAAATGAATGCATTATATATCATTATTATTTTGTTGAATATTCCTGTTAGCGAAAAGTTTTCACTTAAATTTCTTCGGCGAAAATTGTTGTAAACATCAAAGTTTTCTAGTTTAGTGTGATTCATGTGACAAGGTACAATATTAGTTGCATGAATCTGTTATATGCAACTTTCAGAGATATTATTCTTAAGGAAATCAACTACTATACGTAATAAATGAAATTACCTGTAACTTTCAAGTGTTTTTGATAACCTGAAGGAAGTGCGAGTTTGTTTTGTTTGACTACCACCATGACGAGGGTATTATAGGGTACCTGAATCTGCCATCAATTTTCAGATATTACATTAAATGAAATCAAGTTCTTAGACATTTTGAATGAAGATACCCAAACATTTTTAATTTCCGTGAATACCGAAAGGAGCTGCGTGTCTGTGTTATTCATGGCTCCAGGCTGAAGCGAGCAGTCTCTGACCAGCAGTCATTAAGTAAAATAATCAAAGGACTGATAGTACTCATAGAGAAATATTGAATTTGAAACCTATTATAAAGGAATTTGAATTAAAGTCATTTTTATTCAAAAAATACCAATCGTAACACGCATGAGTAACATACACACAGCTCACATGAGAGATTGCACATTAATGATGAATTCAATTTATATGAGTGATTTTTGCTGAAACAATGAAGGCAAATAAAATTGGCCACAAATTTCATTTTCATATCTTTTTTACCAATAAATATTGTCTCTACACATGAAAATAAAAATGCATGTTGATAATTTAGTTAACCAGAATATCATTGTCTTGGGCAATAAGTAATAAAGAATAGATTTACATGATAAGATAGCTGTGATGTGGGATCTTTCATGGTTAAATTGATATTATCCTCATCCAAACCGTTTAATATTATACTGTATAACATAAACCTTTAATGTAGATTAGCCTACCTGAAGAGTGATTGGTTTACCTTCTAAAAAAGAAGCCAACTAACAAAATCTTTCGAGAGGAAAATATCCAATAATAAAACAAACACTTCCTCTATAAATGGGGAGGAATACCGAAAAAATAGGTCAGTGACATCAAGGATTACGGTTTAGCTCATCTAAACTTTGACATTATGCATCATAAACTTGATGACCTCTTCGACCTCTAATGTTTGAAGACTATGCAGAAGGAATATCAGCTGATGTAAGGAATACATAAGGCTGTCAATTCCCATTTTCACTTTGGGTCTGTAAGGGTAACTCTAGTTGGCTCAAGGAATCTAGACAGATTTCTAGTTCCTATTTCTATTACGTCATCGGACGAAGATACAAAGTGCCCACTGGATTGTGTAAGGAAGCTGTCTGTGATAAACGAAATTCTTATCTCCCTCATTTTTTTTTTTACAGTTTAGTTATCTTTAAAGACAAGGTGGACGGAACATCACGACACGGTCGTGCTGTTGTAGAGGTACCACTTGGTAGCTTCAGGGGTGGGAACAATTATTAGAACTCTTTCATGGAAAGAATGGACAATATATCCATTGAGTTAGAAGGGATACTCGATGCTATGAAGATGACAGCTCTGTAATATCCAGAAGTGTAGTAAAACCCGCCTGATCTTTCGTCATCCACACCGTTTACAGCCTATGAAATACGAAAATTTCAAAGATTGAGCGAGTTAAACACGTCCAAGAATCACAGGCCTCTTGTCTTCATGTAGTACCCGTTTGGGTCATCTACAATGACCAGTGGATACGGTAATCTGTCCCTTATATTATGATAGAGTAGCAATAAGGATCTGTTCCAAACCCCTGGAACCACCCTTAAAGACTCAAACTCAAAGCGGTAATTCCAAGGGGTTCCCTACCCTGCCCTGAATTCCTAACATTAGCACTGATGAAGTCGTTATAAAACTTCTATATCAAGTATGTGATGCAAGAATGTCAAAGTTCAGGTGAACTAAAACGTAGTCTTCAATGACACTGGCATACTTCTCCTTTCGGATGGAGGTATTGCTCCCTAGATATTGTAGAGAGAGTGTGTATGCATTATTATTTGATATTTTTCCTTACAAAAGGTTTTTTGTTCATTCTTTTATTAGAAGGCAAACTTAATCATTCTTCAGATATGGAATGGATCATTCTTACGGTATTTCCGGGTCAGCTTTATCTTAGATTATATCGTATCTGAGCGGTCAATGCGTAGCGATCGGCTCCGAATTGTCCTAATCCCAGGAAATGAAAATCGGTGTCCCGCAAGGCTCCTTTCTCGGGCCTCGACTTTACTGCCTTTTCAGCAAACCCATTTGTTATATATGTGATGCTCATAATATGGATTATCATTGTTAAGCGAAAGACAGTCATATTTACATTGTAGTTGAACCGCGCGACAACTGGGTCGATATTTCTGAAAGGCTCATGGCGTGTCTAACAGATATCCGCATCTGGACGAGTTCAAACTTACTAAAACTCAATCAGGACAAAACAGAACTCATGGTATTTGTCCCATAGTGCAATCGATCTAGGAACCTTGACTTCCAGATTTCGTTGGAAGGAAACATTATTTCTGAGGCCGAGTATGTAAAAAACTATGGGACCTATTTTGACAAGTCCCTTACCACGGACAGACACTGTACAGCCGTTGCCAGATCTTGCTATATGCTCATCCGTCAAATAGGTAGTATACGACCTTTCATCGCTGATGAGGCATGCAAATTACTGGTTAACTCTTTGATAACCACAAGAATCGATTACGGAAATGCCTTGCTGTACGGTGTGAACAAACAATATACGGAGAAACTTCAACAGGTACAAAACACTTCTGCCAGATTAGTAACGCGGACTAAAAACACGAACATATTACGCCTGTTCTTGTCAATCTACACTAGCTTCCAGTCAACTACCGTATACAGTACAAGATATTTATGTATGTCTTTAAGTGCCTCAACAATCTGGCACCAGCATATCTGTCAGAACTTATTGTACCATACAAACCCGCCAGATCTCTTAGACCGGAATCTGCACATCTGATAGATATGCCTGAAACCAAGACTAAGACGTACGGAGAATGCAGGTTTGATAAAGCAGTGGTCACTCTATGGAACAGTCTCCCATCTAAAATCAGGAAGATTCAGAAAATTGACAGTTTTAAAAAAAATATCTAAAAACCCATCTCTTTCTTCAGGCTTTTAAGGTGTGATCTTTTTGATTTGACGTATTTAATAATCAGTATTTTATGCAACATGCCGAAGAACGGTATCAAAAAAAAAAGTTTTTTCAAGCACATATTTCATTATTTTTATGATATGAATTAATTTCTAATTTTCTCTAACTTATTTCTTTCATAGTTTCAATTGTTCATTGTGCGATATTGATACCTGGCATTATTAAGTATTTTATATATTCTGTATAATTTTCATTTGCATTTTAGTAAAGTGTAAAGCGCTTTAGAGTATATTTAGATAAGGCGCTATATAAGTGCATTATCATTATTAAATAATGAATTGAAAGGTTTTTCTAAATACGATGTAATAAGCTTTACGGCCTTCATGTGTTATCCTTGGTATCTATGTATGTATATTTGTCTGTATGTACATACCGAATAAACATTCATTTGTTGATATATTCGATTCCTCATTAATATGCAAACTTTAATGCAGTCTCGTTTGCTTTTGCGTGTTGCGGTTGACTATTTTTTTAATTCAAAACACAAATTTAATTCAATTTTTCATTTAGAATAGGTTTCAAATTCAAACGTGTACTCTCAGTCCATTGATTATTTTACTTAGTAGGTCTTAGTTGCTAGCTTCAGTGTGGTGCCCTGCATTAATCATATATTTAACATAAACACATATTGTTTTAATGTATGGAAGGAAAAAACAAACACATTTTAAGGCATCCATAATTTCATTCAAAACGTATAAGCAGATGATTTCCTGAAGCGCGATATCTGAGAATTGATGGTATATTAAGATAGCCAATATTATCCTTGTCCTATGTATAGTTGTAAATTAGTCAAACATCTAATACAAACGAAATGTTCCTCAAGATATTAAAAAAAAAACCTTAAAATTTCAGGGTTCCTTCAAAAGGTATTAGTAGCTGATTTCCTTGGGAGCGATATCTACAAATTGATGGCATATCACGATACCTAATATCACACCTAGTCATACGTGTAGAGATAATTAGTCAGATACCCAATACAAACACAGATGTCCTTAAAGTACTCACGAAAAACATCAAATTTCAGGAAACCTTCAATCGAAAAAGGTATAAGTAATCGATTTCCTGACGCATGATATCTGAAAATTGATATCTTATCCAATATCACTCCTCCTCATAGGTATAGTGGTAAATTACCGAGATATCTAATACAAGCACAGGCTACTTTATAGTTTTCACTAAAAACATCCAATTTCAGGGTGTATCAAATCAATAGGTACAAGTAGCTGATTTCGTTAAACGTGATATCTGATAATTTATGACATATCAACATACCAAATATCATTCCTCGTCATATGTATAGTGGTATGTTAGTCAGATATCTAATACAAACGCAGTATTCTTTTAAGATATTCACTAAAAACGTCGAATTTCAGGGTACCTTAAATCAAAGGGTATAAGTAGCTGATTTCCTTAAGCGTGATATCTGAAAATTGATGGTATATCACAGTACCCAATATCATTCCTCGTCATATTTATAGTGGTAAATTGTTCAGACATCTAATACAAACACAGACTTCTTAAAGATATTGACGAAAAAACTTCGAATTTCAGGGCACCTTCAATGAAAAGATCATTTCCTTTAGCGTGATACCTGAAAATTTATGGCATATCAAGATACCCAACGTCAATCCTCATCATATGTAGAGTGTTAAATTAGTCAGTTAAAATTTGTGGATTACACGAATCAAAATGTTGAAGAGACTGATATCTGAAAATGGGTGGGATATCAACTTCATGAAGGTCTTAATTCAATGCGTATGATCTTTAAAGGAAACGCTGCTCTGGAAAAGTTTATTCGTAATTTGCATTGCAAAGGTTAAGTAACTAGGAAAATTGAACATGAAATGAAGTGGTAAAATAATCAGATATCTAATACAAAGACAGATTTCTTTAAATTATTCACGAAAAACTTCGAATTTCTGGGTACCTAAAATCAAAGGTATAAGTAGCTGATTTCCTTAAGCGTGATATCTGAAAATTGATGGCATATCAAGATACCCAATATCACTCCTCATATTTATAGTGATAAATTAGTCAGATATCTATTACAAACGCACTGTTCCTTAAGTTAGTCACACAAATGTTAAAATTTCTGGGTAACTCGAATCAAAATGTCTAAGGAACTGATATCTAAAAATAGGTGGGATATTATCTTCATGAAAGTCTTAATTCAATCCGTATGATCTTCATAGGAAACGCTCCACTCTAAACGTTTATTTATATTTTACATTGCAAAAGTTAAGTAACTAGGAAAATTGAACATGAAAGTTTGGAATTTCATATGACCCCTCGCCATCTAGATACACTCGATAGATATTTATATTAAAACTCAGTCACCTTTGTCTGGTAGGTGGCTATCGGTAATTATAACCTTTACATCTTGTTGTGGCTGGCTACTAGTAATTGGCTACTTTTCTTTTGAAGTAGCTAGGTACTAATAGTTAACTTTACCGATCTTACTGATTTTCGTTCCGGTCGATGACTTTAGGCCACATGCGTGTAGTTATTTGTTTCTGCATCTCCTCTGCAGTATCTCTTCCACAACAGTACTATTTTCCAGTGATGTTATCTCTTACGGACCGTCATTATCGAACAAAATATTTACACTAAATTGACTTGTCTCTAATCACAGGCACCTGAAGATCTATCCAACCATACCAGCTTTGTTGACCTTGTGACCTTGACGTAGATTTTAGAAATTAAAAAAAAAATAAAACAACTCCAAACTTGGCGATATCTTTTACAGCATAAGAGGTAGAGCTTTCATATTTAACACGTGTATTCATCTGAGCAAAACCTTTCCATTGGTACTAAAATCTTTGACCTGGTAACTTTTACATTGACCTTTGACCAACTTTTAGAAAATTCTAATATTTGCCATATCTTTTAAACGGTAAGGCATTGCTTTTAAAAGATGAAGAAAATGAAAATTACTTCACATTCTCAGTATTGCTATAATGATTTACAGTTCACTTTATCCGCGGGCATCAGCGTTTCACAAACACATCTTGTTTGCTTTTTATCATGAGACAAGCAGGTCGGATATTTAAAATTTTGCATCTTGGGTGACAATACAATACATATACACTGCTAAATTTTTAATTTGATAACTTTCAGTTTTTGCTATATCTTTATAACACAGCATCGTATTTGTGCACGTGAACATGCTTAAAATGTGTACCTTGATAATTTTGATAAATACTATGCATTTCACCTTATTTTGCAAGTAAACGCTAAAACTGGTGAGCTGTACAACGTAAATTAATAAAGTAATTGAATTGAGCCTAAACTCAAATGTGTACTTCTATTACTGTGAACAAATTTTCATTGCAAAAAAAAAAAAATAATAATAAACAATTTTAAATAGTTATAAATGTGTTCATTTTTGGTGACAATTAATTAAACTGTTAAATACATTACCCACCTGTGTGTCGGTGTGTTACTGAGCTATGTATTCCTAATCCCCCGTTACGTATTTCTTACTACAAATCGGAACACCCAAGTCAAAACACCTTTCACGGAATTCAAAGCTTCATCACATTTTAATTGTAAAAAAAGTGTCATGAAAATATGTCTTTTTTTTATTGGTACGGGAGATCAATTCCGGAGAAGAGCCAAACAGCAGAGAGCGAATTCGCGCCCGATTTTTATGTCGTGGAACATAATACGACCGTGACGTGAAGAGGAGACTCAATGCATTTGATTTCAATTGGAAGTAGAAGGCGTTGCAAAATCTTTGTAAATTCAAGAGCCAATTAATGCATAAATTAGCAGTAAACTTTTGTGGCACTTTGACCCGGAACATTTGTTTACTATCAATAGATGCAAACTTCTTGCCCTTAACTTCCCCAAATGAAAAATCAGGTATGAAACGAAATTTGAGAAGAAAAAGAAAGGGGAAAAAACGAAATTAAATACGTAGAGTGGTTAATTGAAAATATTATCTTTGACAAAACGTTGGGTGTTAAAAAAAAAAACACTACAAAATATCTTATGGAAAGTAGCGTTACCGAGACATCGTTGAGTAAGGATTTATGAGCGTGCTGTCTATATGCCATGTCGACCTGCTCATCTAAATGCGTAACTCTCTTATAAATAAACGTGAAGTATGTTTGCTGTAATTTATTATGCGTAGTCTCCTAAGCACCTGATACTGATCTCAGCTCTGGTGTTCCCAGGAGTCCGAATTTACCCTACTATTAATTTTATATGATTGATGGAATTTATGAGATTGATAACTGTTCGTTATCTATCTATCTCTCTATCTATCTGTTGGGATATCTATCTATCTATCTATATATATATATGTGTGTGTGTGTGTGTGTGTGTGTGTGTGTGTGTGTGTGTGTGTGTGTGATCAAAATCTCCAAGCATGACATGTCAGCTTCAAATATTATTGCACACACACACACACATTTTAGTTGCAAAGCACACTTTCCCTATGTAAAGTAGTGAACGACTAACATTTATTTTTTCCCCTCTCATGTGAATTTCCTTCGTTGATCGTTTAATTTCGGGGTCTCTCCAATCCCCCAAAATAATAAAAGCTGATTTTCAACAAATTACTACGGAAACATAATCAGAGACCGATAAGTGATCTCTATTTTTGACACCTTGTTTTAGGAATTAGATCCAAATCTGTGTTATCTATCGTTCTGTGGTGTACGTAAAGTTCGAATAAACACGTATACAGTGTTGACAACATGGTGTTCGTGACTTGGATTTTACTATTTTGTTATATCCCGGATACGATGGGTCTTCTGACCCCTGACGTCCTTCCATCCACAACTCCGACTAACAGTCCCGACTCCCACTTCTTGCAACAGCTTCTTCTCCAAGAACAGCAACTCCGAATTGAACTACAAAAACAGATAACGAGCATTCAAACACAAATGCACGGTACCCACAGAAAATTCTCTCCTTTTTTTTTAAATTTTAAGTTAATTCTTTCCTTTTTTAAATCTTAATTTAATCCTTTTCTTTTTTGGAATTTTATGTTTTAATGTTAGTGATGGGCATCTAGTTGTTTTGGTCGTTGAAATTGTGATGTGCTTTTCAGATCTGAGGGATGATGTAGTTACTTGTGAGCACAACTATAGAAATCTGCAGACAAAATTTGCCGAGTTTAATAAAAACTTTACGGCCAGTAGTAAGTAAATTTATGAATATAAAATCATGCAATCAGAACAAATTCTTCTATGACAGGTCAATGTTAGCCTCTGTCACACGCCATACTGCGGTTTTTTGTTTTTTTTATTTTTGGTTTTTTTTTTGGTTTAGCGATATTCTAGATCGTAATTTTAGCGGAATATATTTTGGCGGACATAGCTAGTGTTCTAAACTATAAAAAAAATTATCAGCATTGTAATGTTAATTATTTATCTGTAAAATATGTTATTGTCGTCAGAAACAACCAACATTAAGGACAAAGAAATAGATGATTCAATTGTAAAAAGTACATATATAATATTCCGACAGTGTAAGAGACTTGAACATTTTCTATGGTGTTCAAACTTTCAAATAAATTACCCCTTCTATATATAACTTCATAATTTCCCCAATGTTTTGGATTTAATTGAGAAATCTTAGAAATAAATCACATTTTCTATGGTAAATTATATTCTATTTATGAAAACATATATTTAGTTTTCATTCGTAGATACGCTTATTCTTGGGGGAAAATGAAAACGAATTGGCCTGACAGAGTTACCTTTCTTGAAAAAATTCGAATTTGGAATGCAAACACATAATTTAGGTATTACAAATTTGGAGACATGATAACAAAATAGTTAATTAATCAAAATTAGTCAAAATTATCACCCCACAGGAAAAAAAAGCCCTGTCATGCGGTATATTGCGCGATAGATATTCTACCAAAAAAAAAATTCATCCTACATTGGTGCAGGTATACAACAGAAAGTCTCTGTATGTATCGCAAGATATGCCTCCAGTAGATTGATTGATTTTTTGTTTGTTTTACGTTCCGTCAAGAATGTTTCACTCATACTGAGACGTCACCAGCTGTAGGTGAAGTACCACAAATTTAGACCTATGCTTAGCGCTCAGCGTCGTAGCAGTGAGGGTTCTTTAACGTGCCAATTTATACCGTAACACGGGACCTCCATTTTTAAGGTCATATCCGAAAGACCGAGCTTCCAACAGAAAATCCTGCATTTCACTAATATTTTATATATAAATACAGGCTTCTGTGCATATCAAAATTCAGTAGTTTTGCCTAATAATTATCAGAATGTATATTGTTGCATAAACACACACACACACACACACACACACACACACACACACACACAAAACAAAAAAAACAACCAAAAAACAAAAACACAAAACAGAGAGAGAGAGAGAGAGAGAGAAAGCAGCCGTTAGTCTTACCAAATGAAGATACATACTAGTTAACGTTCTGTCGCAGATCCATGCTTTTAGATTTTGAATATATTCAATATTTTCAAAGCATGATAACTGTGAACGTCAGGCATATTTCCATGGTCTACTGCGTGATACGATTCAGAGTTTTGCGTTCCCAAGATGCATTAATTACATTTCATTGATGCACAGGTGCTTGGATTCGGGACCCTCCCCTTTCCTAATAACTTGCATGAGTTGATTTAAACATTTTTATATTTTATAAATCTTTCTAATGCATAACATCAATGTCTTGAATACCCCCAAAAAGTCTAAAATAATTCAAATTAAGTATTTTTAAAAGATTAGCCTCATTAATGTGATAACAATTCTGTTAATATCCAGTGAGGGGTATTTTATTTTATTTTTGACTTTTGGGGTATCCAAGACATTGACTCAATGGCAAGCTTTAAAGATATTTATGAAAAATAACAATGATTAAATCAACTTATGCAGTCTATTCGGAAGGGGGGATCCCGAACTCAAGCGCATGTGTTAAACATACGATGTCCAGTGCTGTGAATTTGATTGGTGTGTTGAACACACGATGCTCAGTGCTGTGAATTTGATTGGTGTGTTGAACACACGATGCTCAGTGCTGTGAATTTGATTGGTGTGTTGAACACACGATGCTCAGTGCTGTGAATTTGATTGGTGTGTTGAACACACGATGTCCAGTGCTGTGAATTTGATTGGTGTGTTAAACACACGATGCTCAGTGCCGTGGATTTGACTGGTGTGTTAAACACACGATGCTCAGTGCCGTGGATTTGACTGGTGTGTTAAACACACGATGCTCAGTGCCGTGGATTTGATTGGTGTGTTAAACACACGATGCTCAGTGCCGTGGATTTGATTGGTGTGTTAAACACACGATGCTCAGTGCCGTGGATTTGATTGGTGTGTTAAACACACGATGCTCAGTGCCGTGGATTTGATTGGTGTGTTAAACACACGATGCTCAGTGCCGTGGATTTGACTGGTGTGTTGAACACACAACGTCCAGTGCTGTCAATGTCCCACCGTAGCACGTTCATGTAAATTCTAGCTTTCACTCACTGCACCTTCGATATCCCTGTTCTAACCAGCGGAATCTCTGGGTACCATTACATTGGTAGAAATGATGTAGAATGAACCTACAATAATTTTAAGCACATGTAATAATTATGTGTAGCATTTACACAATAACCGAACATAAATTAAGATGATTTTAATTTTATTTGAAGTCGGGTTAAACAAACAGAAACGAGCTATATATATTTGATGTTCTTGATTTTCTTGGCGTTTTAAAACCTGGTAGTGTCTGTCGAGACTGTACCTCTACTGATTACATATGACTAATTGTATTCGGCGCAAGATTTAAGATATATATGGGGCTGTCGGATGGCAGAAAATTCAAAACAAGCGAATTTGTTGGTTTATTTTGACGGTTATAAAGAGTTAGGAGGTAGATAAAAAAAACATGTTGGTAATAAAATATATCTAGAAGCAGGGAATGAAAGGTATTTGATTGACCAATGCTGAAAAATGGAGAAATGCATCCCAAACCGTGCGCAGAAATTCTTGCGCCGTAAATTGCACCATATTTGTATTACATGAACTGAAACTTCGATTGGGCTCGATGTCCGTAAATAATCAAGCGACAAAGTAAAAAATTAAGGAATTCAAGCTCATTTGAGTGTTTATCATCACGGCAAAATTCTATTGTAGAACTTTGACCACGATTGACTCGCGAGCGCGCCGAATACAACTAGCCTTACATATTTCTATCGATAGAAACACCCATCCAAAAATCCAATGTAGGTACCCATGTATTCATTTAGCATTTATTTAAACAAATCTCACTTAAATCAAATAAAATCTGTAGAAGCAAACCATTTTGAAATAATATGACGGGTTAATTAATCTATTTTTAAGGACTGTTCACTGAAACAGAAATTTGATTGAGGGGTCATGTATCTCTGTATCTTAATTTACACAGTCCCCTTGAAATCAAATACAAACTGGAAATAGAAGTAGCATTCTAAACTGATTTTACAGATTTATCTAATTTATTAACAAATGTTTGTTTTGTTTTACGTCCCGTTTGATGTGTTTTGCTCATGTTGAGATATCACAAAATACAAGTGAACTGCTACAAATTGTTGACCTTAACATGGTGTTCAAGGTCCTATTAGTGACAGTGCGTTATCGTGCCAAGTCCTATCGTAGCACCTGATGTCCGAATTCAAGGTCATATCCAAAAGGCCTGTGATTTTTACTTCCGATGTTAGGAGTTTTGGCGAAACAGCCGCTGCTTATCTTAAACGTTTATAGGTTTGACGCAGCGCCAGGATCCAGGATCTGTTATGAATGGAAAATATGAACAAATGAATATTCATTTCCTTAGTATTAATCACAGACGGGAAATGAGTAGCAATCTGAATGGCTGGACAAATTTTAAACAACAAAAGAAAATCAATACACAATGCCTCTATGTAATTCTGGAAGAACAAATTCGGGTCAGCAGGCGCCAAGGCGAAAGGCGTAGAACAGACACCTGCAAGTAGCATTTTATCCGTTGTTTTTAACTATTAACCAGTAGAGCTACAAATCGCAAGTTGAATATAACACATCTGTGACTAACTCTTTTTCGAACTTATTTACAGCAAGTAACCTTTCACCAGTTGCTTTCTTCGTGAGACTCCGCAATAAAATAACCAACCATCACCAATCTACCATCATAGTCTTCGATGATGTGCAACTAAACGCAGGCAATGCTTACGACCCCCACATAGGAACCTTCACTGCTCCTGTCGATGGCATCTATAAATTTGACCTGGTCCTTTCAAGTAACGTTGAAAACGGTCATGGAGAAATGATGCATAATGGCGTTAGAGTACTAGATGTATACGCAGATAAACTCAATCCGAGTTTCTTTGGTCGCGGAAGCGGGGCCATCATCGTACGCATGACACAGGGGGATAAAGTTTGGATTCAGAATATCGACACCGGAAATACAGTCATCAATGCTGGCATAGAAACAGCATTCTCAGGACATCTCCTGTACCCGGCCTAGGTCTTATGGAAACGCAATGATTCGCTTGATTCTTGAATTCTTGAGCGCTAAAAAAATAAATTTGGCTGATTTGATGTGATAAAAATTATTGTGGAATAGTTATATCACCATTTGTCAGATAATCACATCGACTTGTCAGGTCGTTAGACCTTTATGTTGACTTGTCGGTTGTTTATGTTGACTTATCCGATCTCTTTATAGCCTTATCATTTATTCACGTGCCTAAAAATTCAACATGAAACGTGTCCATTCCTCATAAGTTCCTCTTCTTGTTCTCTGAACATCAACAAGTCGATATTAAGAAGTCGACATGTTGCTTTTAAATTCAGTAACTCTTCGTCTATGAAAAGGCTAAGATAACGAACAGTACTCAACCTCGTAATTCGTATAGAAAATACAAACCAGAGAGATGGGCAAACACAGACCCCTTAACATACCAGAGGTGGGAGTAGGTTCTAGGAGGAGTAAGCATCCCCTGTATGCACTGAACAATATACTTTTCTAGTCTTGGTTGTCGATTAATCAACGTAATGACTTGTAGCTTATCGACAAAAATTAAATCAATAAATTAGTTATCGTCCTGGTTATTACACGACTTATTTGTTACATGTTGCAAAAAATGTGTCGACAAGATGCCAGTTTTATGCTCTAAATGAATACGTTTTGACAATATCTTCTCTTTTAATCAACTGAACAAAAGGATGAAAGCGGTGTTGATTGCATCGTCTTGAAAATAATTCGCAACATTCAAAATTGTTTTCATTAAGTGATGAAATTAGAATACATCGTTAAATTCTATTCATTTTGAGATTAAAATTGACATCTTGTCGACACTTTTTCGGCGACTTACCACAACTATCATCTTTTAAAAGTCGTGAAATAATCTACCATCCCGGATCCCCACGGGGTTTTACTGCATGAAGGAAAATAAATAATTAAATGCTGAATATTCATAGAAATAGATAAACATTCGAAGATGCTTTGCAGTGATTCTAAATTTTGAAATCAACATCAATAAGATGACATATGCTAGTTACATGTGACTCGCTGCTTTATGAAGCAAATCCTACATGATTTGTTACATAGGCCCAAAGCAACACTTTTTAAAAAAAATCATTTTCCTTGTCGGGCCACACGTAAAAAAATGTATGCCAGAAATCAGAATCAAGAACCGTGCCTGCAACGATATTATATAAAATAGACAATTCATATGAATTTTATACAATTTTTTTTTAAAATCAATTTGTTGAATTAATTGATCAGTAAACTTGGTACTAACAGTACCAAGTATTTTCTTTATATATATATATATATATATATATATATATATATATATATATATATATACGATAAAGAAAATGATCGAATTATGTTAGGTTATGTGATCCCAAGTGCCAAGGTTCATTTTGCCCCTTTTAAAGTCGTTCTGAGAGTGTTTTTACAAAGATAGATGCTAATGGTATATTTGCTACTTTCTCTCTCTCTCTCTCTCTCTCTCTCTTTGCATCGAGATTATATTGTCTCTAAAGAGAATAATCCTTTACCATGAATTTGATGATAACATTCAGAAAATGAATCAATTGCAGGTCACACTGGGTTCAGCAACACAAGCTT
Source organism: Ostrea denselamellosa (assembly GCA_024699665.1). Classification (NCBI taxonomy): domain Eukaryota; kingdom Metazoa; phylum Mollusca; class Bivalvia; order Ostreida; family Ostreidae; genus Ostrea; species Ostrea denselamellosa. The sequence goes on from JAMZEH010000023.1 coordinate 17,508,117, forward strand.
CATGTTGCATATGTTGTTGTCATTATTTTACACCGAGTGAAGAAATTGAACCCCCCTCCCCCACCATATCTTACCATTCAGGTGTTTAGACCTGCCCGCTGCTGTCTACTTTCGGTTTGAAACCACATGTTGCGGACAAGAATGTAGGACGTCTCGACCCAAGTGATGTTTCAACCCAAGACGTTTCGACCTCAGACGTTTCGGCGGCATATTGGGATGACACGTCTAATTTTATATATATATATATATATATATATATATATATATATATATATACATTAGCGTCGAAACGTCCCAGTAATGAAATATAACAAAAATAGACTTTATAGGGTCGAAACGTCTTAATTATTAAGAAAAATATTCATTGGGTCGAAACGTCCCAGCTATATGAAAAAAATATAAGTGAGACGTTTCGAGCCAAAATATGGTCGAATCGTTGAAGGTCAAAACATCTGAGGTCGAAACGCCTTTGGGTCGAAACGTCGTGTTACCGCGGACAAGCACCTGCACCTTTGAAATGCAAACTACTACAGCTACGTACGAATTTCAAGAATATCAATATTATACATTATTTTATGGTTTATGTTGTTTGCAAGATAATAATTTATTAAGTTATTGTTCCCTTCACTCGCACATAAGTACTCTGGGTAGAAAATGCTCACGGATGTCATGATCGTCATGAATCGACCCTCTCTTTTCTAAATGTAATTAAAGATTATAGGTGGTGATAATTTCAATAAGTCAAAAAGTTCGTGACGAGCCCCTGTGCGGATGACAGAAAAAAAACATACAAAACACGGAAACTTCTCTGCAAGGAAATAATAGTCACGCACAAAATATACGTAATTTTTTGTAAGGGGTTTCCCCAAACTACGGACTATTCCCTTGTTACGGGAGTAACAAAGTAATTCTGAAAATGAAAAAAAAAATAATAATAATAATTACTGACGCAAGCGTCAAAGTGGATCGTGCTGCTGGGTATACTTCTGAACATCTTGCTTGTCGTACAAGGTGACTAAATGGGGCGGTCCTTCGGATGAGACCACAAAAACTGAGACCCCGTGTCACAGCAGGTGTAGCACAATAAAGATCCCTTCCTGCTCAAAGGCCATAAGCGCCGAACATAGGCCTAAATTTTGCAACCCTTCACCGGCAATGGTGACGTCTCCATATGAGTGAAAAATTCTCAACCAGGACATAAAACAATTTACAACAAATAACAATAATCTAGGTTTTATTGACAATTAATTCTGAACATCTAGCTCGTGATGAAAGTTACATCTGAAGGTTGTTTTGTTGTCAATTACTACTGAACACCTAGGTTTTGTTGACAATTACTACTGAACACCTAGGTTTTGTTGTCAATTACTACTGAACACCTAGGTTTTGTTGTCAATTACTACTGAACACCTAGGTTTTGTTGACAATTACTACTGAACACCTAGGTTTTGTTGTCAATTACTACTGAACACCTAGGTTTTGTTGTCAATTACTACTGAACACCTAGGTTTTGTTGACAATTACTACTGAACACCTAGGTTTTGTTGACAATTACTACTGAACACCTAGGTTTTGTTGACAATTACTACTGAACACCTAGGTTTTGTTGACAATTACTACTGAACACCTAGGTTTTGTTGTCAATTACTACTGAACACATAGGTTTTGTTGACAATTACTACTGAACATCTAGGTTTTGTTGACAATTATTATCTGAACATCTAGATTTTGTTGACAATTATTATCTGAACACATAGGTTTTGTTGACAATTACTTTACTTGTGATGAGAGAATCATGATCCAGCATCAAGGTCAAGGACAAAATGTTAAAAAAAGAATGTTGAACATTACGACTTGATTTCAGATCCTTATCTGAATACTATTGAATATATTTTGTACTATCTTGATATTCACAAATTGAATAATTTTGGTTTACACTAAAAATGAGAAACATTTGCCTTAACAACATTTAGTAAATGAGAGATGCAAGCAGCTCAGGCACAAAGATTTGTCAGTCAGGACACCCAATTTTTAGGATGCTGCTAATTTAATTAAAGTTTTGTGTAAAACATATAGTACATAATGAAACTTACTTAGCTTTCTTATCAGATCATTTTTTAACGTTTTTTTATACTGAATTGTATAATTTTATTGCCCATTATATAATGGAATTTATTCGCCTTTTGGTAAAAAATGTTAAGGCCAGCAGCAACTCTAGCCAGGAGTGGGGACAGGTCCACTTAGCAGACTATGACGGCCAAATCATGACATTGTGATATTGCATGGCTACAATGACGGCATTGCAATATCTCTTTACTTGTCGGAAACACATGGGGAATGTTGATCTTTTCTCGGAATACATTGAAGACTTGGAGACTATGTGTCCAATGATAGGAATGACAGGATAATTACTTCTTGGCAGAATTCTACAAACAATACTGCTAAGTTACATGTAACTAAGTTTTGTGCTGTGTAATACTCAGGTGATGCTTTACAGAGGGTGATTTCCAAGCTTTCATGACAATATGCTTTTTTCAGTTTTCATGTCCATCAAATTTCCTGGATTTGATAAATTAATATCATTGTGTAGTAGTCAGATGGGTTCGATCGGCGGTGGTCAGATAGCTTAGTTGGTAGAGCACCTGACTAAAGAATCAGGGGGTGTGGGTTTGAATCGCAGTCTTGTCTATTGCATTTTTTTCCCTCTCTGTTACAGTTGCAATATCAAGGATCAGTTAATTTTGACAGCTCTCTTGTTTCCATTTCTCTTAGCTGTATTCTTATCATTTAACAGTGTCACTATTGCGGTCCTCACATGTTTGATTACCAGGCGTGTCGAAGATTATATTAGAGGTGATCAGTTGAAGCTGTCGGATCTTAACTGTGTGGACCATGAACGAAACACTTTGAAGAATGACTCAATTGAAATAAAAGTTGAAAATGTTGAAGTAAAGGTTAATCAGTTGGAAAATAATGTTAGCATGGTGGCTACAACTTGTGCCTCGGAGAGTAAAAGATTGCAGGATCATGGTAGATGTGTAGAAATGTATAACAGATGTAAGGATGATGTGAAGAATTCCCGTGATGAATCAAGGAGGAAGTTGAATGACAGCTTGCAGTTGGTGCAGAATCTCGGCGGAATCCAGCAGTCATTCGAGGGTAAGATGCAACAAGATCAAGGTAGGCAATCTGTATATATAAGAGAACAATTCATTTGTCTCTAAACGTTCTGGACATCATACAAACTTTACTTATAACTGGAATTTTAAAGAAGTATATTATTGATTGTTGTTAGATACAGTAATATAAATACATGCACTTTATTTATAATTTCCACAAAGTAGCATATATACCCCCTAGAGCAAAATGGCAAATACTATACCCCTACAGCAAAGTGGCAAATACTATGCCCCTACAGCAAAGTGGCAAATACTATATATCCCTACAGCAAAGTGGCAAATACTATACCCCTACAGCAAAGTGGCAAATACTATATATCCCTACAGCAAAGTGGCAAATACTATATATCCCTACAGCAAAGTGGGGAAGTGGGTCTATAACATTCAGATACCCATTTCACTACCAGATTGTTGATCGTAAACATAGACCTAAATGTCAACATACGTTTAGTACTATTGTAGTATGTTTTTTCTCTGCAATGTCTCTTTTATTTTAATTTCTTATTTATATAATCATGTCCATGTGTACTGAACATGTATATATTAAAACTAATACTAATTCTATGTTTGTAAATATATTTTAATGCAGGATTACAGTGAAAACTAGTTGTATGCTAATTGTGTTATCCTGGGTAAATAAAGGTTATTATTATTATTATTATTATTATTAACATAGCATGTATGACTGTTTCACTCGTGTGTGTACCGGATTCAGGTTCTCTGTCTCTTAATGTCCACCTGTTTGTCTATAAATAGATCAGTTGATTTCCCTTTGCACCTAAGATAACCATATCAGAAAGATTGATTGATTATTTATTGCTTTCTGCCACACTCAACAATTTTTCAGTTATCTGGTGGCGTCCAGTTTTTATTGGTGGCGGAGAGAACCCAGATACAATGTACCTAGGAAGAGACCACCGACCTTCCGTAAGTAAACTGGCAAACTTGCTCACATATCAGAAAGAGGAAATGGAATAACCACAATTGATTGAAGTTAGGGGTTGTTAAAATGGGTAGTAATCTTGACAAAAATTGGAAATAGGAAAATGATTTCTGGGCCTAAAGTGATCTCCCCCTTTTTTTCACTTAGAGTCACCACACATCACACACAGTCACTGTAAAATGAAGATAATCCAGACTGATTTTTGGGATTTAAGACCAAAAAATTAATTGTGTGGATCCTATTTCATGCTTTTCAAAATTAGGGTAGGTAGGTCAAGATTTCTTTTGTCGTTTATTTATATATTTATTTATTTTTTTTTTTTTTTTTTTTGCGGACAAGTGGAGGAAGTGTGAAAGTTGTGTAATTCCAGTGGATATTTGATGATCAGTAAAAATCATGTATGATACTATGATATGTAAATATTGTGTAAATGTCATCAAAACTACAAGACCGTCCATACTTTTTGACGTCTTAAATTTCCCAGTATCAGCAACATACTGAGGGTAAACAAATGGCTGGTAATAAAATTATGATTATTGGATCCCGATCCTTAGCTTAAAAAAATAGGTTTAGGGATCAAAACATAGGGTAGGTTTTGAATTACACAACTACTTTTTTACACCTGTGAACAGGTGAATGGTCAAGTAATCAGGACAGCGAAAGGAAAACAGTTACAAGGCCTTGAAATAATTATCATCGTTATGTTTGTTTGTTTGTTTTACGTCCCGTCGCGAATTTTTCACTCATATTGAGATGTAACCAGCTGTAGGTGAAGTACCACAAATTTAGACCTATGCTTAGCGCTCAGGGCCATAGAAGTGAGGGTTCTTTAACGTGCCAACGCCTACCGTGACACGGAACCTCCGTTTTTAAGGTCATATCCGAAAGACCCGTGATTGTCACTTCTCAATGCCGAGCGTTTGGCGAAGGAGCAATCACTACCTATTTTTTGTCTTAGGTTAGACGAGTGGGGCTCGAACTCACCACTGAGCTACCGTGATCGGTTCATCTTTAAAATCAGCAAACTTCACATAGGCTTGAAATGAGGTGAGGAAGACCTCTGCCAAGTTCAGGCTAGAGAGCTCAAGTAGAATTGACTCCTAGCATAATGGTGTCTGGGTCACAATTACTTTCCCCCTTCACCTCTGTTCACAATGCATAAATGTCATAGCACATTTTCCTTTATCCATTACAGTAATCTCTGACTGATTTGAATCGTAATTGGCAAGGAATGGGAAAATCAGTTAAAATAAATACATACTGGATCTAGATAAGTGGTATTATTAAGATTATATGTGTGTTATCTAGGATGTCTGTTGATGTTGATGATTGTGTGTGTTATCTAGGATGTCTGTTGATGATTGTGTGTGTTATCTAGGATGTCTGTTGATGTTTGTGTGTGTTATCTAGGATGTCTGTTGATGATTGTGTGTGTTATCTAGGATGTCTGTTGATGTTTGTGTGTGTTATCTAGGATGTCTGTTGATGTTTGTGTGTGTTATTTAGGATGTTTGTTGATGATTGTGTGTGTTATCTAGGATGTCTGTTGATGATTGTGTGTGTTATCTAGGATGTCTGTTGATAATTGTGTGTGTTATCTAGGATGTCTGTTGATGTTTGTGTGTGTTATCTAGGATGTCTGTTGATGATTGTGTGTGTTATCTAGGATGTCTGTTGATGTTTGTGTGTGTTATCTAGGATGTCTGTTGATGATTGTGTTTGTTTTTGTATTATTCAGGAAGAGTGCTGATGTTGATGGTTGGACTGGGTTCTGGAGAATTTATATTATTTGTTGTGCTTCTCATTGCACTGAGAAAGTTAAATCCACTGAAAACACAGACAAAACCTGGAGAAATAAAACTAGACCCAAGCACTTTGAAGCATGGAATGAGACCAGACTCTGACACACTGAAAAGTGGAACAAACAGGCCCAGTGTAACACAAAAGGTTAGTGATGGAATCAGACAGAAAGATCTGTATACTCAGTGCAAGTATCTGTACCTAGATTATGTATTATGTACATGTATTATGCCTTAGGTCCAATAAACTAGAAAAAACACATTATGATCACTGTCACATGCCTTTGAAGGGAACATAACATTTACTAATGATTTTTTCAACATCAGACCAATATGAATTGAACATTTTTAAATTGATGTGGTTGACTATTATTTTTCAGTTAAAACTTGCATCTCCACTCACTTTTGACTAGGCTGTAAAAAAAAGGGACAAGTTTGATCATAAACTTGAGTAACAATTGTTGAAAAATAGGACATATAAGTGCTATAACATTGAAAGATGGCAAGTATCATTTGGTAATGTCTAGCATCCAGTTTCATTGTTTTAAATTATTCAACCATTTAATAAACAAAAACATGCTTCTGTAATAACTATCAAATAGGTCTTGCAATCTTTTTGTAATAACTATCAAATAGGTCTTGCACTCTAGCTGTATACAAAAATGAACAAACAGGTATTGCTTCGTATGCTCTAATGGCCTGTTTTGATGTTTAAAATTACTACTGATTTAATAAAACAATTATTGGCATATCAAAGGTCAACATGATGCTTAAGCTACCCTCAAAGTACAATCTTCATCTCACCCTCCGGGCTCAATAATGTTCATCTCACCCTCTGGGCTCAATAATGTTCATCTCACCCTCCAGGCTGATTAATCTTCACCTTACCCTCCAGGCTCAATAATCTTCACCTTACCCTCCAGGTTCAATAATCATCACCTCACCCTACAGGCTCAATAATCTTCACCTCACCCTCCAGGCTCAATAATTTTCACCTCACCCTCTGGGCTCAATAATCTTCACCTCACTCTCTGGGCTCAATGTCCTCCTCAGGCAGCTAAAGCATCATATTGTAAAAGTGTCAATGCAGTTTTGATGGGGCAGAGACAAAACCTTCGTTATATGTGTGTTATGTTTGTGTGTTTATGTTTGTGTGTTTATGTTTGTGAGTTTATGTTTTTGTGTGTTTATGTTTGTCTGCTTTTGTTTGTGTGTTTATGTTTGTGTGTTTATGTTTGTGAGTTTATGTTTGTGAGTTTATGTTTTTGTGTGTTTATGTTTGTCTGCTTTTGTTTGTGTGTTTATGTTTGTATGTTTATGTTTGTGGGTTTATGTTTGTGAGTTTATGTTTGTGTGTTTATGTTTGTCTGCTTTTGTTTGTGCATTTATGTTTGTGTGTTTATGTTTGTGTGTTTATGTTTGTGTGTTTATGTTTGTGAGTTTATGTTTGTGTGTTTATGTTTGTGTGTTTATGTTTGTGAGTTTTTGTTTGTGAGTTGATGTTTGTGTGTTTATGTTTGTGAGTTTATGTTTGTCTGCTTTTGTTTGTGCGTTTATGTCTGTGTGTTTATGTCTGTGAGTTTATGTTTGTGAGTTTATGTTTTTGTGTGTTTATGTTTTTGTGTGTTTATGTTTGTGAGTTTATGTTTGTGAGTTTATGTTTTTGTGTGTTTATGTTTGTCTGCTTTTGTTTGTGCGTTTATGTCTGTGTGTTTATGTTTGTGAGTTTATGTTTGTGTGTTTATGTTTTTGTGTGTTTATGTTTGTGTGTTTATGTTTTTGTGTGTTTATGTTTGTGTGTTTATGTTTGTGTGTTTATGTTTGTGAGTTTATGTTTTTGTGTGTTTATGTTTTTGTGTGTTTATGTTTTTGTGTGTTTATATTTGTGTGTTTATGTTTGTGTGTTTATGTTTGTGAGTTTATGTTTTTGTGTGTTTATGTTTGTCTGCTTTTGTTTGTGCGTTTATGTCTGTGTGTTTATGTCTGTGAGTTTATGTTTGTGAGTTTATGTTTTTGTGTGTTTATGTTTGTCTGCTTTTGTTTGTGCGTTTATGTCTGTGTGTTTATGTCTGTGAGTTTATGTTTGTGAGTTTATGTTTTTGTGTGTTTATGTTTGTCTGCTTTTGTTTGTGCGTTTATGTCTGTGTGTTTATGTTTGTGAGTTTATGTTTGTGAGTTTGCATCCATGTGTTTCTGTTTGAGTGTTTATGTTTGTGTGTTTATATTTTTTTTGCATTTATGTTTGTGTGTTTATATTTATGTTTTTATGTTTGTGAGTTTGCCTCTGTGTGTTTATGTGTCTATGTTTGTATGTTTATATTTGTGTGTTAATGTTTGTAAGCTGTTTTTGTGTGTTTATATTTATGTGTTTATGTTTGTATGTTTATATCTGTGTGTTTATGTTTGTGAGTTCATGTTTGTTTATGTTTGTGTGTTTATATTTGTGAGTTTATCTTTTTGTGTTTATGTTTGTGTATTGTTGTTTTTGAGGTAATATAAATTGTATATGTATTTTTTGTGTTTTTAATTTGAGTTCATGTTTATGAATTGTGTTTGTGAGTTTATGCATGTACGAAAAATTCCACAAACTGCAAGTTTTTATTTTTTACTGTAAGAAGCGATGGAATGATAGGGTTTGGGTTAGATACATGTTTTTCTTGTGGTCTGTATTGTTTAAAGCCGACGCAGACAGAGATCTGATATAGATTGTAGTAGATAATGGAATCTAGCTGTGATTTTCAGTCTTTGAATGCTCTGAGTTAGATTTTTTAACATTTTGATTGACCCTTTTTATACAGGATTCTTCAAGGCTAAAGAAATTTGTGACTGTTGTCAGTTTCAATAACGACAGACAGACAGCACATAAAGGGATGATGGAAGACATCACAAGAAACTTACAGACAGAATTCTTCAGGATCTCTAGAAAAGAGGAAGCCCTTCATATCAAGTCACGGGTATGGATCTAAGTGTTTTACCTGAGGAGATTCTGTGGTATGGATCTAAGTGTTTTATCTGAGGAGATTCTGTGGTATAGATCTAAGTGTTTTATCTGAAGAGATTCTGTGGTATAGATCTAAGTGTTTTATCTGAAGAGATTCTGTGGTATAGATCTAAGTGTTTTATCTGAAGAGATTCTGTGGTATGGATCTAAGTGTTTTATCTGAAGAGATTCAGTGGTATGGATCCAAGTTGAGATCATGTCTTGGGTATGGATCTGAATGGCTGTATTGTGATACTGTTAAGAACCATATTTGTACAGTAAAAAGATGCAAGAATTCCATGGTCAATATTTGAGTGTAGTGTTCTTGAAAATTTCATAGTTGCTGAACTACTCAGTCTGACATGTGAAAATGGTGGACTAGTGATATGTTGTGTGCAGAATTGGTATCTGTAGATTTCCATCAGTATCCAGTTAGAGAATACAGTCAAACTTGTCTTAGCGACCCACCGTATTAAGCGACTTCCCGTCATGTGTGACCGTCAAATTTCCCCCCCAAAACAATTTTCTATCATCTACAACTGAATTAAACGACCTCCTGTCTAACGCGACTAACGACCGTAATTTTTGGTCCCAAAATGCATGTTTTCATGTTATTTTACCTCCAGTTAGCGACCTTGTATTTCCCCGAGAAATATTAAAAACGGCGTTTTCCTGAGCAGAAATGTGAAGTTGAACTTTCGTTATCGTTTCTTAGTAGGTAAAGGGCAGACACCAAAGGTGTTGCTTCAATTAAATCAAATTATGTGCTCATCGTTATGTACTTTCCTGTTCCATTCTCACTAAGTAAAGGACCGACAACAACAAAAGGAGCTGCTTCTATTAAATCAAATTATGTACTCACTCATCGTTATGTACTTTCGTTTTTGTTTCTCGGTACGAAAAGGGCAGATAACAAAAGGCGCCACTCTTTGAACATTGTCGGTAATTAAATGACAGGCCAGACTTTTTGTGAAATTAACATTCCTTTTACACGTACATATAAACAAGAAACATTATGCATAAAAGCAAAGTACATGTAATTATTTGTTTTCAATAGAATATACATGTAGCTTTCATATCAATTTGTAATAAATGCCATTAACTGATGATGTCAAAATAAATATACTACATGTTTAAAACATATCAGTTTCGTTTATCCTCTGAAAAATGGGCACCTGAATTAAGTGACCACCTGTCATATGTGACCTTTTTTCTTATGTCCCTTGAAAGGTCTCTTAATACAAGTTTGACTGTATATGTAATACTCCACATGACTGAATGAAAAATAATATCACAACAAAGCCTTTATTAACTGTAGTCTCAAATCCATAGGCATTTACCCAACCTAATAGCTTACGACAACACTTGGTCCTGAGGTGGACAAAACATGTGTTGCCCTTGAACCGAAGAAATGAATAATAGGTGAAATAAAAAACAGTTATATACAGCCAATATTTTATATGTGAGCATAACAATTTCTGTTGATTATTTTGCTAATAAATACAATGGTGGAATTTATCAATCTAGTTCCCATATCATTGTCCCAAACCAAGAGGAAATGACCAACATCAAGGTCATTACTAAAACAGATATGAAAATATTTCCCTAGCTATAACTGTGTAATGACTATTGTTGGGGTGTCTCTCAATCCAAAGCAAGATATTTAACATAGCTAGTAACTGCCCTTTTCCAAGTACCTGTCATTAGAAGTGAAAGTCGCAAGTGCCTGTCATTAGAAGTGAAAGTTACACGTGCCTGTTATTAGAAGTGAAAGTCACATGTACCTGTCATTAAAAGTGAAAGTCACATGTACCTGTCATTAGAAGTGAAAGTCACATGTACCTGTCATTAGAAGTGAAAGTCACATGTACCTGTTATTAGAAGTGAAAGTCACATGTACCTGTCATTAGAAGTGAAAGTCACATGTACCTGTTATTAGAAGTGAAAGTCACATGTATCTGTCATTAGAAGTGAAAGTCACATGTACCTGTCATTAGAAGTGAAAGTCACTTTAGTCTTTTAGATATACAGGGTCCTCTGTCACAGTGTCTATTGGCATGTTAAAGAACCCTCACTGCTATAGCTGAAAGCACAATGATATCAAAATTTGTGGCATTTCACCTACAGTTGGTAATGTTACGACAAACAAACAAAAAACAAACAAACAAAAAGAGGTAATTTCTCCAAGAATAAGATCAGTGGACCATAACCCTGTAAAGGAGGGATGATATATGTTCATAAAAAGGCTGCGTAATGATGAGATGTCTGTAGTTTTTTTGTTTGTTTGTTTGTTTATAGCCGCCTGAGCAATTTTTCAGCTATCCAGCGGCTGTCACCATTACCAGTGACAGGGCTGCAAATTTAGGCCTATGCTCGGCACTCAGGGCCTTTGAGCAGGGAGGGATATTTATCGTGCCACACCTACTGCGACACGGGACCTCGGTTTATACGGTCTCATCCGAAAGACCGGCACCCACGTCCCACAGTGGGATTCAAACCCCCGACTCAAGGATCATCAGATCTTTGAGCCCAATGCTCTAACCACTGCGCCACACGGGCGGCGACGTCTGTAGTGGTCCCAGGATGAAGGACACAGAGGGAAAGGCTAAATCAATGGAATTTAATGGGCAAGGTTCCAAACTAAACAGCAAACCCAATTATGCACTCTATTGTTTTTATATACCATATAACAGGTATTTTCTGTGGGTGGAACTTTTTGCAATCTGATCCTTAAAATGTAGTGATTTATATTCTGCGTTTCCAATTTCTGCAGTTCATTATACCCATCTTATCTGTATGTGTTAATATATATTTTTGTGATTGTAAATTTTGTGGATTATTTTCTATCCAAAACAATGGACAACTGCAGAAAATACCCATTGCAGGTTATCTCCCATACCACAAATAATACAAACATTTATTTTTTGGTGATCAGTATTAATAGTTTTGTGTACCAAGGTCAGTACTTTAATCAAGAAATAAAATGCGTTGAAATGTCGTGGGTGTATCTGTAAATATTTATTATTAAAATATTAATACTTCATTGTTATTTAGGTTTCAGTGTTATTTGTGGAGAGAAATGACCGACACATTATCTTAGAATCAGCCCAGGAAATCGGTGATCTCAGAGTGAGTTGTGTTCGAAGTATTCTAGAACTTGGAGGTATGTTGTTAAGCATTTCCATTACGATGACGAGAGCTGTAAAAAAAACAACCCTGAATTCCTCCTCTTGATGGAATAACTTTGTACTGAGTGAAATCGCCCAAAAGTCTAAATCCCTTTCCCAGGTAGACCGCTGCATGTCCTTTATAACCAGGCATACAGTATTAACAATAACATTATCAAATGCCTTTCACCATAAATTCATTTGTGCACCACCTTGGAACCAGAACCCTTGGTCAAGCGGTAATGAATTCACAACTTTGATAGTGGGCTCCATGGTCTTCATAACCATGCATTTAATTTTTCCTTAAATCTGTCAATGGGTAAAGAAGATGATTTTTTAAAGAATTAAGTGCATTTTCTAGATGTGAAGCATACAACTCACCTTAGCACCAGGACCTCTGACTCAGGGGCTGTAAATTTCACAACATTGGTTGAGTTATCTTAGCTCAACATGCATGTATTTATTTGCTAGATGTCCCTGGGTAAAGAAATTTTTTAAAGATTGCATCATTTTATAAGGAACCCACTTTTCACAATTTTTAGTGTCCCTTGCCCAATAGATTTCAACTGTCATATATGCATTTTGATTAAAAACACTCATGTACTTTCAACGAAAAAGTAAATGATGTCCAAATGGTCCGTATGATGAACAATTACCAATTGTAATAGGTCACCGTAGTCGAAATGTTCCGTATGACGAACAATTACCAATTGTAATAGGTCACTGTAGTCGAAATGTTCCGTATGACGAACAATTACCAATTGTAATAGGTCACCGTAGTCCAAATGTTCCGTATGACGAACAATTACCAATTGTATTAGGTCACCGTAGTCCAAATGTTCCGTATGACGAGCAATTACCAATTGTAATAGGTCACCGTAGTCCAAATGTTCCGTATGACGAGCAATTACCAATTGTAATAGGTCACTGTAGTCGAAATGTTCCGTATGACGAACAATTACCAATTGTAATAGGTCACCGTAGTCCAAATGTTCCGTATGACGAACAATTACCAATTGTAATAGGTCACCGTAGTCGAAATGTTCCGTATGACGAACAATTACCAATTGTAATAGGTCACCTTAGTGAAAATGCCATCCTTATTCGGAATTAATATTTAGGATTTGTGTTGAGTTGATTGACAATCTGATTTTTTATCAACTGATCGAGTGCTGTTATCGTGTTTGACAGGCAAAGTGATAGTGGTTTACTGTGGTCACAAGGAATCGGAACAACTTGGAAATTTGTTGTGCAGCCCAAGTTTAAAATCTGCAGACTGGCATCAGGAACTGAGATCATTGAAAGATCAGAACTGTTTCCTAAGCATCAATAAATCTTTCTCCCAGACACAAAAGAAACATCTAAAAACAAAGTTGATGGAGTATTTAAAAGAATGAATCAGTTGTTAGTTTAATAGTATAATACTATCTTCAAAAGTGATTATGACATTGTTCATTGTGTATATAATTCATGACTTTATACATTTTCACACCATTGTATATTTCCACATTATAGAACCATTGTGTATTTCTACATTGTAGAACCATTTATATTTCTACACCATAGGGCCATTGTATATTTCCACAATATAAAACCATTGTACATTTCCACATTATAAAACCATTGTACATTTCCACAATATAAAACCATTGTACATTTCCACATTATAAAACCATTGTACATTTCCACATTATAAAATCATTGTACATTTCCATATCACAGAAGCATTGTACATTTGAACACTACAGGATAACTGTACATTTGAACACTACAAGATAATTGTACATTTGAACACTACAAGATAATTGTACATTTGAACACTACAAGATAACTGTACATTTGAACACTACAGGATAACTGTACATCTGAACACTACAAGATAATTGTACATATTGATTCTTTTTGTCTTTTGTGGTTCATCAAATGTATATTGGGAACAAGTTGTTTATTAGCTGCAGATCTTTAACTCTTTGGGAAATATTGGAAGAGACTAGATATTTTCCCAACATTCCCAATATTTTCCCAGAGAGCTACAGATCTCCAGCTAGGCTGTTTGCATGCTTGGGATATTTAAACAATGGAAGTGCTGGGGAAATTTTTATATTTTGTACTGTATGATTTTTTTAAGTGAAATGTTGGTGCTTTTATCAGAAAATAAAATACATTAAAAGAACAGGTTGATTTCTGACAAATTATTTCGACTAATTCCAGCTGAAGCTATCAAAGGTAAAAAGTTTAGCATTGTGATCAAAATCATGTTTAGCGAATGTGATGCAAGAACATTAATGATTGACTGATTATATCTTGTTTAACGTCCCGCTCGAGAATTTTTCACTCGTATGCAAGAACAAGACATCTTTGATGTATGTTGTGTTTTTTTAATGCCATATTATGGGATGAGCTGGTATATTAGGGTTGTAGCTGTTTAATGTCGGGGTCATGTTTTATTACATTGAGAAACTCAGGTCTATAAAACCTGGACAGCTGATGCATTTAGGAGGAAAGGTGTGTCATGATCCCAAAATAGGTCACAGTGACCTCCTTCTAGAATTCTATGGCTATATGTACACAAATCATGTCCAGATCATAGCTTGCACACTGTGAAGCCTTAGGACTATCAAATCATCAAGGTTAAAGTTTGTCATAACCCAAAAGGTTGTTTGTTTACATGTTTGTTTAATCAGGTAGTGACATATTAAAAATGTATAAAACCTACCAATAAAATGATCACTTTCAAAATGATGTATAAAAATAGGTCACCGTAGCCATTTTCTGGAATTTGTTACAATGCATACTGAAATTGTGTCCAGGTCATATTATGCACTCTGTAAGGCCTAGGACTATCAAACTTGATCAGATGATACATCGGGGGGTGGGGGGGGGGTTAGAATTCAGCTGTAGCCTCATTTTGGAATTTTTATACTGCCCGCAACAAAGTTTGGGGAGGGGAAGTATACTGGAATCAGGTTGTCCGTCTGTCTGTCTGTAGACGCAATGGTTTCCTGGCTCAAAAGTGGTATCCTTTTACACCTAGGTTCAACATATCAAACAGATTCCCCATTGGCGAAGATGACCCCAATGTGTACTGAACATTGAAATAGCAAAATTGTTTCAGGGCTCTCACGTGTTATCATTTTCACCTAGCGTCACCATTAATACATATGGACTACCTATGGGACGAAGATGATCTCTTTATTTGGGGGTCAATGTGTACTGGACATTGAAATAGCAAAATGGTTTCCGAGCTCTCACGTGTTATCCTTAGCACCAAATGTCACCGTATCACACCTATGGACTACCCATGGGGCAAAAATGTCACCATATCACACCTATGGACTACCCATGGGGCAAAAATGTCACCATATCACACCTATGGACTACCCATGGGGCAAAAATGTCACCATATCACACCTATGGACTACCCATGGGGCAAAAATGTCACCATATCACACCTATGGACTACCCATGGGGCAAAAATGTCACCATATCACACCTATGGACTACCCATGGGGCAAAAATGTCACCATATCACACCTATGGACTACCCATGGGGCAAAAATGATCCCTACCGATTTTAGATGAAAATGGGTTTGGTAGATTGGGGTGAGAAGGGGGTATTATTAGTGAGCAGTACTCACAGTACCTCTTGTTTTATTATGATATTAAAATTGTGTCCGGATCGTATTTTAACCACTGTGAGGCCACCAAGGACCATCCAACTTGATCTTAAGAGGTGTGCTTATAACTTCGATTATGCAAACAAGATGTGCATCATTTACAAATTTTTTCTCTCTATGTCATTGATATACATACTGTGACGTGCAGCGCCCTGAACACTGTCGATGTTGCTTGTGTGATCAAGAGACAGTCACTAGGAAAGCTAGCTCACTGACAAAACAGTAAACGTTTCCGATATACTGTCCACTAACACCCCCCACCCCCACTCAAGGAAGCTTAACTGGAGTTCTCTCTGATTGGCACGTCTTCAGCAACGGCATCCGCCGGTTTTGACAGCCACCGTCGTCCCTGGACGAAACCACGTCCGTACGTAAACAAAATGTCGGTAGAGTCCGAAGAAACTCAACAGAAGCAGGCCCCCATCAAACACCAGAATCACTACGCTGACACCAGTTTGTAACGTGAAGCAGTCTGAACACACTTGCCGTTCCTTTAATTTTGTGGGATCAAGAGAGACTCTACCACATCACTAGAAAAGCTAGTTCATTAGCGAGGCAGTAGAGAGAGACTTTACCACATCACTAGAAAAGCTGGGTCACTAGCGAGGCAGTAGAGAGAGACTTTACCACATCACTAGAAAAGCTAGCTCACTAGCGAGGCAGTCGAGAGAGACTTTACCACATCACTAGAAAAGCTAGCTCACTAGCGAGGCAGTAGAGAGAGGCTTTACCACATCCCTAGAAAAGCTAGCTCACTAGCGAGGCAGTAGAGAGAGACTTTACCACATCACTAGAAAAGCTAGCTCTCTAGCGAGGCAGTAGTAAGAGACTTTACCACATCACTAGAAAAGCTAGCTCACTAGCGAGGCAGTAGAGAGAGACTTTACCACATCACTAGAAAAGTTAGCTCTCTAGCGAGGCAGTAGAGAGAGACTTTACCACATCACTAGAAAAGCTAGCTCATTAGCGAGGCAGTAGAGAAAGACTTTACCACATCACTAGAAAAGCTAGCTCACTAGCGAGGCAGTCGAGAGAGACTTTGCCACATCACTAGAAAAGCTAGCTCTCTAGCGAGACAGTAGAAGTACCCTGTATACTGTCCACTACAATGTGTATTTATTAATATTTACATCGTCAAATCTCCCATCTCTGGACTTGCAGGTGAAGATTATGCCGGGAACAGATGAATATGGTATGTTTTGTGTCTCCAAAGGCGGCGAAGATTTATTGAAGGAGGAATGTATTACTTAGGGCTATATGGCACTGAATAGTTCTGTGGTTAGAGCATCTGATTAGTAATGCAGGGTCCCAGGTTTGATTCCAGTCCAACTCAAAATTTTCTGTATATCAATATTACACATCTATAAATCTTATTATCATTGTACCTATCCGACGATCAGTTGTGTGAAACTGACATACTATCTTTTTTTTAAATGAAAGACGATTTACTTTTTCTTGAAGGGTATATACAGGGAGAGAGCGGGCGGTAAAAAGGTTGACAATAAAATAGCGGTGTGTTTACATTCGCGCTTTCAAGCAATATACTGAGACTGAATAATGAAAACACACACACACACACACACACACACAGATAGAGTTTATGGAACATGACAGATTTAATGAATCTTTAGAACAATCAATATCCAAAACTCGAACTGTACAATCCACACAAACATGGATTCGTGAGACGGGTTGCAAAAAACAAACAAACAAACAAACAAAACAAAAATGATAAGAGAAGTAAACAGGAAACATTGTTTATCTTGGTGTCGAGAAAAGAGGAAATTAACAGTTGACAAATACTGGAGAAAAGTTATATTCTCGTCTGTTTACGTCTCTCGATTGATTCCATACACAAGAGCATGTTCTATATATGATAAAATTTTAAACTGAGACAGGCTACTGAATTATGGCCCTCGATGGATTGCATGATCAGTTTTCCGAACTTTTCTCCGCATTGGGTGAAGATATTCAAAACACAGCGTATTTTTATATTTAGTATGCGCAACAGTAAGTTTTATTTTACATTGCGACCTTGAAATTACCCCCAATGTGCGAAGTAAAAGTTGATGTAGCAACGCGATGATGCAAGTGAAAGATATTTGATTTCTTACGGTCAAGGGATATTCCACAAGGTAACTAGCTGCAGACACAGGAGTTTGATACGGAAAGTGGGATATTTTTGCCTCGTTTAAATAAGATTTGGCGATGAATATGGAAACTACCTTATATTTTAATAAAGAATATGGAGATTGTTAAGTATGAAAATATAATATACCGATCAGGAGTAAATTTATTTTATCAATATTGATATATCAAGTCCAAACTGTAAGTGATCCGAGTGCATAGCGAAGCGATAAACAACTGAAAGTCTTAATGATACGTCACTTGTGTTATGACGTAATGGTTGAGCGAAGGGTTTCCCCTCGTGGCACGATTGATTGATTGATTGTTGTTTTCCGCCACACTCAACAATTTTTCAGTTATCTGGTGGCGTCCAGTTTTTATTGGTGGAAGAGAGAATCCAGATACAATGTACCCGGGGAGAGACCACCGATCGAGCGAGATTCAAACCCGCGCCGACTAAAGGTGAGAGGCCTTGTGATTTTGAGCGTGATGCTCTAACCACTCGGCCACGGAGACACGATGTTTGTTTATATATTGACTAATGATTATCAGTAAAATATGCAACGCTTGGAAGAATTTTGCTTTAATTTGAACATGCTGTTATTATTTGTTAATTTTACTCGGGACCACCTTAACGCCGCTGTGAATTTCATATGTAGCTTTGTTTTAGATACTTATAGATCAGGGGACCTCTATGGCCGAGTGGTAAGAACATCAAAAAAAAAAAAAATGGACGCCACCAAATAACTGAAAAATTGTTGAGTGTGGCGGAAAACAATCAATCAATTTAACTTTTAGATAAGTCTGAGTTTCGTTACGCTTGATCTAATTTTGACTAAAATCCTACCGGTAGGGGACATTTGTATTGCCTGCAATACACTCAGAATGCTTGTTCAATTTACAATTCTGGTTGTCACATCTCGTTTTGTTTTAAACATGATATTTTGTATTACGCAATCTACATGCAAAGAAAAACATGACACAAGCTTTAATTACATAACAGAGAATTGTGAGTGTTGCAGTTCACTTGTAACTGGACAACTGACATTCAAATTTTGGTTGACCATTAGAAATCCCTTACTTAAGGAGTGTCAAAATAAAAACAAAATGAAAAGTGAATTTGAAAACTTTTAGCTCAAGACGTGTCCAGGCCCCTTTAAAAGAAAACTAGAGGGTAGTGTTGGTAGGATGGAAAAGAGGGACGAGAATCTGAACTGCCATCACACCTCAGTATGTTTGGAGTTTATACCGGTCGATTCTGAGGAGGTTACAAAGTGTGATTCAAAGAGTATCTTACCAAGTATTAGATAAGATTTTCTTACTTTATTCAGTTTGTAAAACGAAATTTTCAAGTTTGAGGTCTGACCTATAATTCTGTCACGAATATATATCGCATGGTAACTGCATATTGGTCTGATAACCTCATTTCTTCTGCTTTCCGGAGGAAGTCCACACAACTGCAACTCGGATGACCTCGGACTTGAACACTGCTTCCCGGAGGAAGTCGACACAAATGTAACTCGGGAAACCTCGGACTTGAACACTGCTGCCCGTAGAATGGCCATTTGAATGCAACTCGGGTAACCTTTATATGGCTATGTAGCCAGTACTTCACGTTCACATCGGGAAGACATGTCACGTGGTGAGTCTGTTGAGTTTCCACAGATCTTGCCTTGCTCAGTATTAATGCAAGATAGAAAGTAAAGTGATATGTGGTCAAGTGAAAAGACAATCTACAAGTACAATTACACTTTAAGTTAAACAATTCAAAAAGTAGCCCAGTATAAATTTTACTCCTGATCCCGCCTCTGGTATATCCGGGAGTCCGTGTTCGCCCAACTACTTAATTTTGTATTCTGTATAAGAGTTATGTGATTGATCACTGTTCGTTATCTCCACCTTTTTATTAAACAAAGTGAATGCTTCTCAATATATTCTCTCAAACTAATTCTCTAGATCTGGTCCAATGTCAATAACAGTTCAACAATTGTCATATTTGGGAGAAATTCTTCCATCGACTTGGGGATCCGGGTTGTTAGAATAGGTCCTCAGTACCCCTTGCTTGTCGCAAGAGGCGACTAAATGGGGCGGTCCTTCGGATGAGACCGCAAAAACCGAGGTCCCGTGTCACAGCAGGTGTGGCACGTAAAAGATCCCTCCCTGCTCAAAGGCCATAAGCGCCGAGCATAGGCCCAAATTTGCAGCCCTTCACCTGCAATGGTGAAGTCTCCCTCTGAGTGAAAGATTCTCGAGCGGGACGTTAAACAATATTTAATCAATCAATCGATCGGCTATCGAAGAGATCTGACAGGTTGAACATGGAATTAATGCAATTTATAACCTTTGAAAATGGGTCAAATTTGACCTTTAGTGTACCTTCTTAATACATTTTTAAAAGAGAATTACTTCGCTGAAAAATCAGGTCTGTATTCAAATCATACACTGAACTATTTATAAAATGGCCAAAAGAAAAACAATGAACGATCATACTTTTCATTTGGAATTGATAAATGACAACTGCCAAATAAACTTTAAACTGAAGAAATATTAGTGATTTTTATTGTTCTCGAATGTGGCTAACTGAAGTGTTGTACCTGTTGACAGACAAGACGGGCAGACAGACAAACTTTCGACCTTTGATTTCGGCGGCATAATCAATCAACTTTCTTGTATAATATATCTAGATTTTAAAAGACAACGGTAATTTAATACACTGAACAATGTGCAGTTACAGAAAATTAAGATACAGAAGTGAAACAATTTATATGGCTAGCTTCTGTAGTGAATAGTACCCTGTCTACATAGGTCGCCTACGTGTTGCAAAATATTAAGGAATTTGTAATGTATTAAAGAAGTTTAATCCGTCACATTGAATTCTGATAATGTCCTTAGTAGCACTGGTGTGTTATATATATTCAGTATCAGTCAGTATGAGGATATCGGTAAAAAGTTTGATAAGTTGATAAAGATAGAACTTGCATATAGGTAGGTATATGAATTGCACCACTACCTCACACGTGCGACTAATAATAGTATTAAATGTTCCTCAGTGTACACACAAGCACACAAGTGTTTTCGTTTGATTACCGACATGGCCGGTATATCGTGACGTGGGTAGACGGACAGGAAGTGTCATGCAGGCTAGCTCGTGAGTTGTTTTTATTTGATTCTCTGTACTGTGCATGTAACTCGTGGAGAACTTGAAAAGACCTCATTATTCTATCGGTGTATTGTATTTACAGAATCGTGGCGTCTGTGGCAATCAGCTGTTTTCTCAGCAATGTTTTAGATTTTTTCAAAGACAATTCCAATAATTTCCAAATGTCTGAGACTAATCGTAGTGAATTTCATGAGCTGGAATCACGTATCCACAGTCACGAAAAGTGGATACACGAGATTTTACAGGGAAACATGACATCATTACAAAATGAGCTCAGGAAAAGTAAGGATGCAGCTATGGGAGAGTGCCAAAAGGTCACGGAATATCTGCAGGCAAACAAAACAGAGGTACTAGCGTTGCAAGAGAGACAAAATCAACATCATCAGCTTATAGCAGATCAAAGTATGTACAATGTTATGATCGAAACCGAAAGTAAAGTTTAATATTAGAATCCAAAAGGGCCGATACGAAAATTGAAGTTTAATACGAATGATTAATCCTTATTGTTACTACGTGGAATAGCATGGTAATGGTGGATTTAATCGACATTTATAGGCATGTTTTACAGCTAGATATTTTTTCCACATTTAAATGTGGATAAAATGAGGAGGGGAGTGTTGATACTCTTCTTCCGAATAAAGTTTCAAAAAAAGAATAAATGTGGAAAGAGGGAATAGCAGAAAATCCCAATTTCCGCATTTCTGTAAATCATTTTTTCTTTATTTCCATATAATACAATTGTGGAAACCTGTTTTGGGTCTGGAAATATGGAGGTATTTATATGGTGATATGAAGACATCTGAAACAGAAATGCAGAAATACGGAGCAAGAAAACTATTCAATAACCTTCATTTAAATTTTTATTGAAAATATTTAATGCATCTTATGAAATTCGAGAATAATTTAAAACTCTGTAAACAAATGAACAGATAATTTTAACTCTGAAAATTGATGAAACCCAACATCTGTAACCACATTAGTTTTTTGAACCGTTCATCTGTTCAATATTTGTATAACAGGACGACCCGAGCGTGCAGATAAAGAATTTCAAATTTGTTTATGTATTCACTTTTGTATTGATTCAAATACAGCACATGTTTACACTACAGTATCATCAATAAACAGTCCACCAAGACATCTTGTCCGTTTAAAGGCACACAGTCCTTGGACATGCACCGTTCCGGGACACACAGTTCCAGTACACACACAGTTCCGGTACACACACAGTTCCGGTACACGCAGTTCTGGGACACACACAGTTCCGGTACACGCACAGTTCCGGTACACGCACAGTTCCGGTACACGCAGTTCTGGGACACGCAGTTCTGGGACACGCAGTTCTGGGACACACAGTTTCTAACATACGTGACGTACGTCAACCGAAAACAGTGGAACTTTGGGACCTACACGGAAACCAAAAATACACACATTAACAACTTAATAACACATAGTAACACCACCGGTTATGTAGCCCTGTGTATACACTGACTTGAACTTAATTAACATTCAACATGAAACAAAATTAAACACACTTGAAAGTACATTACCGATATACACAAACACTGAAACATGTGTAACTTCATTCTATATTTCTAAGAAATGCTAAAATGTAGCCTATTTTCATTACAATCAGTATGCTTCCATGTCTAATGCTATTAATTTCATGTAACAATGTTACTGTTCCTTTAGCTGTTATAAAGATGTTCTACTGGCATGTATTATATGTAATGTAACTTTTGGCTAATGTGTACCCCCAGATGATATTAACTTATGTCCATTTGAAATTTGTAAAAAAAAAAGAAAAGAAAAAAAAAATTCTACAGATCCCGTGATTATTTTTTTTAAAAATATTATCTAATCCAATTCCAATCTTTCTGTATACCTCAACTTATACATTTTGTATTGTATCACCTATATTATCATTTGTCACTCAAGAGAGGGATTCATATAAGTCTTCTGATTCGTTTCCTAATCTTTGTTAATACAGATTTATTATACATGTATTTGTTGCAAGGAATAAAATATTGTTTAAACTAAACACTTAATGATATATACAAAAACGAATACGGACACAAATGATAAAATTCTATTACACATCACAGAAACCAAAAACTAATTATTGAAATAAACATACGAAGTAACAGTTAAAACCAATTCTCTGAACACAATAGCAAATACGAATTTGAACAAAGTTATTCCAGGACCGTAAATTTAACAAAACGGTAAGAAACAGAAGAAAACATAACATTACAATAATATTTATTGAAAAGTTACTCACCTCAGAGAGCCAAGTATCTGTGTAATTGCAGAAATGTAGAACGCAAATAACAGTGTTCTCGCACCAGTCGAACACGAATCCCACGCTTCGTGAGGAACGTTACACTGTAGAATGAATGGCTAAACCCAGAACTCGGGTATATCAGACACAGGTAAAAGAGGTACCATACAGGGTAAAAATAACAACTGGAAGAAGGGGTCCTGGAAAGGATAAATGTAAATAAAGATTAAAGGAAGTACACGAGTAAATGTAACAATTTGGTCACATGACGGTGAATGTCTTTCAAAAAAAAAAATGTGATACGCAGATGGAATATAAGTTGTTAAAGGTAGCATTTAATTTCTGTCACACATTACTATGATATATTTAGACGGCTTTTCCCAAATGTTTTCATTAAGCAATTTCAAATCATACAACACCAAGTTAAATTGATTTCATTTCCTTCTTTCATAACATGTGCAAATGTATTATGTTTAGAAAAATTTAACTTGAATATAAAAATGTCGAGATGATTTCTTATTTGTAGATGTTTAACATCAGTAGAGGTAACTATTTTCTAAATTCAGAGCTCCATAGTTTTTCCAGATAAATCCCCCCTAAGTTCTTAATGCCTACAGCATTTCTGATTAAAAATAGACCAAGGCCAACGTTCCGTATTATTTCCGTATTGTTTTCAAGGTATTTTCTACCTTTTTTTTTATTTTCTTAATTTCACCATTTTTTTATATTTTTTTTTTCTTTTTGTGCATTTAAAATCTGGAAAAATAGACCGAAATCAGGAGACCTGAGGAGGGAGAGGGTAACTGGATAACTCCGTGTAGGTTTACGTTTGACTGCTGATATGTAGATCGAGCTTTCAAGTCTAGTAGGAGTTTTAATTTTACCAGATCATTTTTTTTAATAAAACTACATATCTAACTCAATAAGGTAAATCTGGAAAAAAATTTATTTCAAAAATATTATGTAGACATCCTCCATTTTCCATCCATATCAGATTTCTCGGGCGCCATTCCTCCTTGAGTTTTAAATGGTAAACCTTTTCTAAACAATTTCAGACAACTGACTTCAAGTGAAAGACAAAGCTCTGGTAGACTTGGAGAAGAAACTGGATGATTTGCAAAGTGAAATCTTACAGTACAGAGAAGCAGCGAATAAGCCAATAGGTAGTGCTGAGACTTCCACATTCATAGAACAGCTAATTCAACAGTCACAAGGTACAGAAATGTTACCTCTAATTCAACAGTCACAAGGTACACAAATGTTACCTCTACTTCAACAGTCACAAGGTACATAAATGTTACCTCTACTTCAACAGTCACAAGGTATATAAATGTTATCTCTAATTCAACAGTCACAAGGTATATAAATGTTACCTCTGATTCAACGGTCACAAGGTACATAAATGTTACCTCTGATTCAACAGTCACAAGGTATATAAATGTTACCTCTGATTCAACAGTCACAAGGTATATAAATGTTACCTCTGATTCAACAGTCACAAGGTATATAAATGTTACCTCTGATTCAACAGTCACAAGGTATATAAATGTTACCTCTGATTCAACATTCACAAGGTACATAAATGTTACCTCTGATTCAACAGTCACAAGGTATATAAATGTTACCTCTAGGCATCACTTCGAAGACGGCTATATTTGTGATCACTGGAACAGGTAGGAAATCAAATGGCCGCATTGTAATTCATTGTTGCATAGACTCAGCTCGCCCCGGTACGAATAACGTTGATATAAAGAGAAATGGATCCCCACTTGTGATTGTTCATCATCGTGGTTAACAATACTGTATTTTGTATTTCTTGTACAGGTGTCTTTTACTTTGTCCTTTTGTATGTTCAACGAATCATCCTTGTTATATTTGTTTCATCCTCCCCACCCACCCCACCCCCGTGGGACCATAATTGGCAACTAAACAGATTGATTGATTGTAACTTTGAAGACAAAGTGAGGTGCACAAGAATGTGAAATTCATTCCGATAGTCACAAGTATTAACAACATAATATTTTAGTCACATTAACATATTATGTAACCTTGTATAAACCTTCCCTAGTGAAGGATTTCTGATCCGCTACTCTCTGTACAAAGTACAGAAAACAGCACATCAGAAATCCTTGGTTAGGGAAGACAATGTAAGAGTTTTCCATCCAGTCTTATAATACTGCCCTACAGCTGCACTAAAACTCCAGTCTTATAATACTGCCCTACAGCTGCACTAAAACTCCAGTCTTATAATACGGTTCTACAGCTGCACTAAAACTCCAGTCTTATAATATTGTCATAGAGCTGCACTAAAACTCCAGTCTTATAATACGGTTCTACAGCTGCACTAAAACTCCAGTCTTATAATACGGTTCTACAGCTGCACTAAAACTCCAGTCTTATAATACGGTTCTACAGCTGCACTAAAACTCCAGTCTTATAATACTGTCATAGAGCTGCACTCAATAGCTTTGCTCACCGCCCACCTTCTTTGAATTTAACCTTTGGGTTTCTTTTGCTTAAACGATGACAGAAAACGCTCTTAAAGTTTTGTTTCTTATCTACTACTTCAAACCTTGGACGTGATCCTCGTTTGAAAGGAACTGGATTCATTACTTATGATTTCATCATAAACAATGAACTGGATTCATTACGTATGATTTCATCATAAACAATGAACTGGATTCATTACTTATTTCATCATAAACAATGAACTGGATTCGTTACTTATGACTTCATCATAAACAATGAACTGGATTCATTACTTATGATTTCATCATAGACAATGAACTGGATTCATTACTTTTTTCATTATAAACAATGAACTGGATTCGTTACTTATTTCATCATAAAAAATGAACTGGATTCATTACTTATTTCATTATAAACAATGAGCTGAATTCATTACTATGATTTCATCATAAACAATGGACTGGATTCATTACTTATGATTTCATCATAAACAATGAACTGGATTCATTACTTATTTCATTATAAACAATGAACTGAATTCATTACTATGATTTCATCATAAACAATGGACTGGATTCATTACTTATGATTTCATCATAAACAATGAACTGGATTCATTACTTATGATTTCATCATAAACAATGAACTGGATTCATTACTTATGATTTCATTATAAACAATGTATGTTGGTATGGGGCTATTTAATTGTCTTATTTGACATTACATGACGTATTTCTACATATGTCCTTCACTTCTCACAATCAATATTCGTACTGAAATTTTACGCTTGCGAAGTTATCTAGTATTGTGTACTGACGACAAATGTACATGCATACACTAAAGAACCGTCCAGGTTAACTTGTTGTAGTAGAAAAAGCACAAAATTAAGATGGAAAAAATAATGCTGGGCTTACTATATACAGATCTGAACCAAACTAGGTGACATATACTATGATTGTAACACATTGTGACTGTTGGAACCGAAAAAAAATCAGTCTCCTTTTCTTCAATATCAGAACAGTGAACAATCAAACATTTATATATGTATATAAAAAACGTATACATGTCTTGATGTAGAATTATCATAATGAGCCTTCGGTCAGGGTGGTCGGTGATAAGAGCGTTCGCTTCGTAACCGGGAGTCATGAGTTCGAACCCCACTTGTGCCATGGCTAAATACTAAAACGTAAAGATACCTAGTGACTGGTCCATCGCTAGACACTCGGCCTTTACAAGTGAGAGTCTCTGGTTTTGCTAATTATTCCTTAAATATGTTGTCCCAATAAAGCACCGCCATTGTTGTGGCCTTCAGCCCCATGCATAGGTCGGAATTTGCCTCAGCCCCATGCAGAGGCCGGGACTTTCTGTCCTTCACTTATTGCTGTTGAAGTCTTGACACAAGTGAAAAATTCTTGAAGGAAGTAAAAATAAAACACAAAATAATAATAAAACATTTCACTGGAAAGCAATATAATGTATGATACAATTTCAGGATGGAATGTCTACGTCTTTAGAGGGGCCTCCGTGGCTGAGTGGTTAGAGCATCACGCTCAAAACCACAAGGCGGCCTCTCACCTCTAGTCGGCGCGAGTTCGATTCTCGCTCGCGCCGATATATGTGAGAAAGTTTGCCAGTTTACTTTCGAAAGGTCGGTGGTCTCTTCCCGGATACATTGTATCGGGATTCTCTCCTCCACCTACAAAAAACCCCCCAAAAAAACAGGACGCCACCAGATAACTGAAAAATTGTTGAGTGTGGCGGAAAACAACAATCAATCAATCATTGATTGTGTACCTTAAATTCTATCATTAGGCAATACGGGATATTGTAACTAAGAAAAAGTGGAACTCTTCAGTGAAAGAAGTTACGAAAATTATGCTTCACTTGGGCAACTCTTTTATACAAAGAAGTGATGGTTAAAGTCGAATCATTTCTGATACAAAAACATCTGCCCGATTTAAAGATTATTTTTCAGAAATGTAGCAAGCAAATATCCTCGTACCAAAAAAACAAAAGCTATTAGATTAAATTTCTGATGTTTGGTTGTGGAAGACTCAGTAATAACTTGCAGCATCGACGGTGTATGTCCTCTGCTGTACGGTATGAATATTTACTCAGTTTGTTAGATTTTGTTGAGTTAATACGCACAACCGATTGCTATGTAATAATATCGTACACAGTCACATTCTGTGCATGTGTATCGATTTGATGTCCAGACACGTGGCAAAAAAAAAAAGGGGGGGGGGGGTAGGCACCCCCTTATTTTTCTTTAAATGTGACGTACTTAATGTCTCATACAAACCTCGCAATTTTTCTAAAATGCAAACATCATTTTATTACCTGCTCATTTTATATAGAAGTGATATAGTAAAAATGCAAGGTTGAATCGATGAATTAAACTCATGCACTGAAGGATACCCCACCCCCAAGATTTTGGGCAGAACTACTTATCTTGGTAACTCAGAATTTTCAGACAAATATGAAAGCAACTTTAATCTCCGTTTGCTCCTCCCCTTTTCACAACCAAAAACTACGCTTATAGTGCCCGAGTTCTTTACATCTGATACATGTAGTGTGCATATTTTACTGAAAAGTTGCCCAAGTTAACGCAAAAAATGAGAGCTCGTTAGTCATACTAAACATTAAAACCACGACGGAATCGGAGACGAAAGAGAAGTTCCGATTGATTGATTATATATTATTTAACGTCCCGCTCGAGAATCTTTCCCTCATATGAAGACGTCACCATGCCGGTGAAGGGTTGCAAAATTTAGGCCTGTGCTCGGCGCTTATGGCCTTTGAACAGGGGGAATCTTTAACGTGCCATACTTGCTGCGACACGGGGTATCTGTTTTTGCTGTCCCATCCAAAGTAGCGCCCCATTTAGTCACCTCATACGACAGGCAAGGGGTACTGACGATCGATTCTAACAGCCTGGATCCCCGTGGGGATAGTAGTTCCGATATTCCGTATTAAATGCACAAAGATACATATATATCCCAGTCCCCTAGACCAACCTTCTTGCTGTGTTCACTGTCAATGAAAAATTTTTGATATGAATTTTGTTTATGTTTCAGCATATCTTCCAATCAGCGTGTTTTTGTTGATTGTCGGTGAAGTGGTGTTGTTCCTGATGTTAGTCTTGTCCAGAAGGATGGCGGGAACAGTGCCAAATGAGAGCAGGGTAAAACACGATACTCAGAAAAACAGTCGTGTCAAACGACCGCGGAAGGAACACTGACCGTGACAACATATTTACTTTGAATTTGATGTACAGGACAGTGACCGATTTGTATATCTATCATTATCATCATATTTCTTTAAAAAAAAACCATAAAATAAAACTGCATCAATAAAATAATGCATGTTAAAATAAAATCCAAAATTTAAATAATTGTGATTTTAACTTCTTTACCTTGTACAAAATTAAGAGTAGGACAAACAAGGAACTCTGGTAACACCAGAGGACTCTAGAGGAGGAACAAGCATCCTCTGTCGACTATAAACACCCACTGTGAGCCCTATATCTTAAAAAAAGAGATTATTGAATATAGATAATGTTGACCGATGGAAAGGTTGTACAATAATAAAAGTCTTAAATGTCCCAAGCAGCCGTCTGGAATTGACATCTAAATGCAAACACTCGCTTGATGACAGCTGAAGTTTCCAATCACAGCTACGTATGTATTGATATAACAATTTATTTCTGGGTCACTGTGTCGGTCGGCATACTTTGATATGGTCTTGGTACTGTCAAATGATTACATATGCTGTAGTTGTATTATAGAATGGTTATTTATTTCATACGTAGGAACAGCGAATGTTACAATTCCATAACTAACATGCTATCGTAGAAATAAAGGAGACCGATAGATTTTTTTTTTATTTCGGTCAATGAATATACACACATACATGTTGTTCATAGTTTTTATGAGAAAGAGAGAGGAGATAGATTATTCTACAAGAGCCTTTTGGAGGACTGACTGGTCAACGTTTACCCTTCTATATCATGAGACCAGGTTGTTCACATAGTCCTGAACAATATTTCCGAGAAAGCCAGGTCTGAACAATGAGTGATTACGATTAGTCCGATTTATGCAGGATATGAGTTCACTGTGAACTACTTCTTTAGTCTTTAGTCTGCAAGCGGAGAAAAAAACCTGACGATAACCCCAATTCTTTTTATCACACACAGTTACAGAAAATTTCTTACATTTTTTACAGTAAAATTTTGATAGAATTGAAGAGATCTTTGCACAAAAAATTCATAATAATAGTCCATTTTCGAGTTACCGTATCCCGACATGATTCTAACATTTACTTTGTACTTGATGCAGGCATATCAGCATCCGGTTTTCAACATGAATTTTTAAAGTTTTAAAGTACCAGAATTAAAATGGTTTCTACTGGATCGAGGAGTAACATATCACTCTTATAGAAAAGATAACATTTTAAGATTATGTCAACTTGCAGCAGAATTGAATAAAAAGGTTATCAAGGAACGGTGCGTCTCCAATTTCGATGGCGTCATCATTCCGGTGATTGATTAATCTTTTCTTGATAGATGATGCTACCCGGGTTCCCTGCAAAACTTTGTAGTTGTTATACCGAAAAAGCTTGGAGTGAAGATGATGTGGTGATGATTCTCAACCTACAAAATGTCTGGAGCATAATCTGTTGCGACGGTTTGTAGTCACGGCGCCTTTATACTTTAAGGCATTTTCTGCAGAGTTTGGGCTATTTAAATATGGGAAATGGAAAGAATTTCACATCAGACATCAACCCATATCTCCCCTTCTTCCTCATATCTGACGTACATCCTTCCATAACACAATATACCTTGAGCATTTCGCAGCAGACAAACTCGTTTCTAACAAAAACAATTTTACCGAAAGTTATGCACCCCTCAAGTTTACAAAAATCACGTGGCTCAAGTACAAAGTAAATGTTCGCCGGAATACGATAACTCGAAAATGGGCTTTTGAGTTAACCCAGATACGAGTTAGTTCCCGTTATGGAGACCAGCAATAACCTGTGCCTGTCATATACAATAGATAACTGTACTCAATCTCGTAATTCCTATACGAAATGCAGATCAGAGTGAGGGCAAACACGGAACCCAGGACATACCAGAGGTGGGATCAGGTGCTTAGGAGAAGTAAACACCCACTGACAACCGGTCACACCCGCCGTGAACCCACTACCTTGATCAGGTAAACGGAGTAGTCTGCAGTCAGAATCAGTGTGCCAAGACCGGTCTAACAATTAGTATGAAACATGTCAAAAAGTATTTGACCTTCACGTGTATAATGGAAGACTGTACTGCAAAACTAGGTCTTTATAATGACCATATATAGGATTTGCGAAATGCTTAATTTAGACGAGAATGTACAAGACCCTGTAACATCAACTTTTTTGTCAGTAGCCTGTCTCGATTTAAAAACTTATCATATGTAGAACGACCTCTTGCGTATCGAATCAGTTGAGATGTGTAACCACCATATGTAGGTGATAATGGAATATTGCTATATAGAAAAGAGAAGTTGACGATGGAGAAATTAAAATCCTACGTTTGTCTTAAAGTTGAGTTGTTAGTTTGTCGTCAGCATCTATTTTCAATAAAATATCTAAGTACAAAACAGATGTGGAATACCCTGTGATGTCTTTTATTTCAAGTTCACTGGGATATATCGAATCGACAAATGAATGAAAATGATCATTGTTAATAGTTAAAACGTCGTCGATATATCTAAATGTCGAATTGAAGGCCACAGCAAGAGATTTTTCTTCTCAGGTAGTAAGCTTTTGAATGAATTCTGCTTCACATAAAAACAGGTCAGGTAACAAAGGAACACAATTCGTGCACATGGGAATCCCAACATACAGTGTAAACAATGGAAACACTTCCGCCAAAGAAAGCAAAGACTGTTCCATCAGCTGGAAATTATGGCCTCAGTTTTCTGGGATGCAGATGGTATTATGATGGTAGATTATCTCCAAAAGGGACAAAAAAAAATCAATGACACATACTATGTATTACTTCTGAGGCAGTTAAACTCAAGCGCCGTGGAAACTCGGTAGTGGTGTGTTGTTCTACCAGGACAAAATCCCCGTTCACAAGTCTAACAATGTCATGGTTGCCATTAACGATTGTAGCTTTAATTTTATTGAGCATCCGCCTTATTCGACTGATCTCGCTCAATCAGACTTTTATCTATTTCCAGAACTGAAAATGGTCATTTCCGGTACCCACTTTCAGTCAGATGATGACATCATACATAAACTGAATATATTTTCTTGACATGAAAACATGGCAGGGGCTTAGCTCGAATAGACCCGTGCATTATATATATGCATTATTTTAATTTTCGTAACATACCAGGTATATTTCTCTAGCGTTTACCCCATTTTTTTTTTAAATCAGAGGAATATAGTGAATTAAATTTATTTTGTTGTAGGTTTCTTCATGTACTGCATTATTACATCGATCCATGTATAAATAAAATAATTATTTAATATATGTTTGGGTTTTTTAATGCGCTTAGTTGATTTTTTGTTTTGTTTTTTTTAAATGTTTATTCGGAATGAAATTGTAGCAACATAATTTACTCGAATTTCGATGAGTAGTTTTTTGTGCAGTCATAATTGGTACACTATCCCCGAGTGTTCAGGATATTCGTATACACAGGAGTACCACGCTATAAGATAAACTTACATCCTTGGCGATAAAACGATAATTATATTTCAGCACATCCAATTTGAAAGATGCAACTTATTCTGAGAATGGGTAGTATGGAGACGTCACCATTGCCGGTGAAGGCTTCAAAATTCATAATTTCTGTTTTTCGTATATATGCATTTAGTTTTCATACTTTATTACTTAAAGACGTCAACATGACAATTTCATTTCAATCACAATGCAGAACAAATTTTGTCAACCATACTATTGAAATTTATATTGTATATACACGCGAATGCATCTTTAAAGAAGCCTTAATGTGAGTGTGTAATTAAAATCTGCTACCTTTTTCATACATATCACATTCTAGGTGGGTTTTTTTTTTATATCATTTTTTTTTTCGTAATTGAGACACAAAGAGGACTTGCATGTATTAATATTTGAAGTTCTGCTATATAAGGATTGAAAAGAGGTGCATGAAATGTCTTTGCTACAAATATGGCATGCATCGTATTGCTGAAATATCGGTTATATCAATAGATTTTTTCATTGATATAATTTCAAAAATGAGTTTCACGCGCAAGTTTTGATAAACTCAAAATTTCTTACCTTCCCTAAACATTACTCATATTTTGTATTCATATAAAATATTTCTTTTTCTTTTAAAATTATTGTAAACCATTCCATGGGTTTAACCCTTCGCTAGCAGGATAAAAAATTCCACCGATTGCTTGAAGGGGCCTTTGCAGCTCGGCATTAAAACGTCTCTAGCAATAACCTAAACATATATTTATGGACTGATTTTATTTTAGGTATATTAAACCTATATAACTGACTATCTATGATAGTTTTGGATATTAAAATTTTCAAATATTAAATTTCTTACTTTATTCGTATATAAAATGAAATAGCAAATTTTATTTTTTGAAAATAGTTTCAATTTTCACCATTGAAGTTTTTCTATTCATCCAATCCACATTCAACGAAATATGAGGTACTATACAAAATAAAACATACAATGAAAAGAATAGGGAAGTATGTGTTTGTATTGCGAATAGACTATTACAAATAATCGACTAACATTTTTATATTCATTTGCCAGTCAGAGTTGGTGTTGAGCGCATTGTATAGATAATGTTTTCATATAGTAGCGTAATTAAAAAAAAAGAAAGAAAGAAAGACTCCACCGGACAGGAATATCGAAGATTTTTGAAAATGGCCCATGTTTTTTTTTTCCCCTGACTATTTCTTTGTCATCTTTATGTTTTGTATGAACAACAACAACCAGAATAGGATAAATGAATATCATCTATACAGAATTCTTTTTCAAAGAGCACGCATTTACAAAATAATATAATTTACGATTTAACATATCTCAAAATTCACCGTTTTAAACGATCAACTGCTTTCATCCAACTATCGCTGTTTTATGCCATTCTTCATTTCTTAATTTATATAAATATCTTAAAAATCACACAAAAGACATATTAATCTTATCTACATAGTTCCAATAATGTTTAATATGATAAATTTTACTTGATGATTTTCCGCAATAAATGCAGCTTGTCCTGGCAAAAATTGTGGATGCATTCATTAGTTTCAATTAAATTGCTTGTCGTTAAAGGAAAATCTGCTCTGATCAATCGCCCCGACCACTGTTGCCGTAGGTACATGTACACATCCATTACGTACTCAATAGGGGCGAAACCACTGAGGGCGAACAGGTATTAGGGCGAATCCTCTTGGGATTCATTTCGATCTCGATCCAAAATTTAAAAAAAGAAATGCGCATGCGCATTATGCCCGGTGCTAACACCGAAAAGTATATGTAAAATAAAAGTATATGTATAATATATATATATATATATACCTCATTAACTTCCGGTATTATTGTTTACCACGAAACCGTACTCCGCCGACAGTTCGATTTGGCAACTGTTTGTTGTTTTGTGTACGGGTTGTTCATGAAGTATACCATAGTGACGACGACATTTCCCCAGAAGCACTACGGGTAATATTAATCTTTTTTTCAGTTGATGGGTAGGCCAAGTCTCTTTCAACCAGGCATTCGGTTGTCTCCGTAAATCTCTGACTAGCATATAGATAAATACAAAACGTACAGTTATAATCATCGTCGCCAACCACACTTATTGCCTCCGTTAACACTACGTCAGTGAAGTAGAATATGTACAACAGGGATCATTAAGCGTGGGTTACGACGATGCGATAGAATCGACTGTTGAAGACCGACTATGTTATAGTACGGCCACCAGTACCTTTTTCATAGCCGGTGTAACGACGAAAAGTGACCCCCGTAGAATAATGACCGGGGGGTTAAATTTCTACGTAGAAAAATGACCCCCCGGTCATTATTCTACGGCAAGTAGGGTCATTTTTCGACTGTAGAAAACCCTTCCAGACCGTTTATTCTACGACACCACACACGTTGAAAAATGACCCCCTACTTTTTCACTATATTATACAATAATATCTTATGAAATGAGATGTAATACTCAATATTCGTTCATCCCAGGGTTGGATAGGGTCGGTGAAGATAACTGTGTCTCCTGTTTTTTGGTGTTTTTTTTTAAATATCCTTAAATGTCGTGGAAGCAAATTTAACACCACTTCTTATATGGGCCCCATAAAATATGATTTAATAATTCCTATTTCTTTGTGATTGGCTGAGATTCACCAATGTAGAAAAATGTTACTTCTATATTTATCTGCACATGACTTTCAATGTGTACGGGGTTGGGAAGGAGGAGGTGCGAGCTAATAATTTTTTTTAGCTGTCATTTTCCCCTGATAACCCCCCCCCCCCCCCCCCCCCCCCAATCTATTCCATGAAAGAGCCTGGCATTGGTGTCCTCAATGGGACAAGGGGACATTTAATCTCATTCGTCTGCAAGTCTGTCTGTTTAAATTTGTCACAAAAACTTTAACCTTTGTCGTAACCTTTGAATGAGATAGGGCTTTCGTATTTCACATGTATATTACCTGCTACAAGATCTTACCAAATATACTATGATTTTTAAAAAAGAAAGAGATATGGCTATCATTTTATATATGTATAATCCTTTCTAAAACTACGTTTTCTGACCCTGTGACCTAGACCTTGAAGGTTGACCTACTTTTCAAAAATGGTATATTTCTGTATATTTCTAGATTGGGAAAAGATAGGGGTTTCGTATTTGCATTCCTGAAACAAGACGTTCTCGAGCATGCTATGGTTTTTTACCCCTTGACCTTCATGTTTGACCTAATCTGCCAAAAAATCGCTGGAAATTACTTTTGAATGACATAATTATATGATAGGGTGTTTATATTTGACACAACATGCCATAAATAATGGTCTCCCATCCAATGACACCGGAAGCGGAGATCACAATTCTTTGATTTCATTTCAAAGCAACTAAAGTACATTAAAGAATTCCAAATTGATATATATTTTTATATATTTATTTATTACAACTACAGCTATAAAAAGAGCACAGAAACTTGCCACTAACTTTAATGTATTTTCAACGTTTACTAAGGGGTATCATATTTCGATTTTTTTGCAACAAACTTGTCTTCCAAATCCTCCCATTCACACAATAAATTGAACACATTTGGATCTATTTCCTCGCTTAATTTTTCTAAACCTTTTACTTGATGGGGAAAATCTTTGAACTTCAATACGTATACGTCTTCTGGTCTTTCTAATTCTCTGACAATATTGGAGTCGGTTTCATTGTTTACCAGTGCAGCTTCAAGCATTCTTTTTGAAATATACTGGTGGTATTTCTTTGGCACGAAGTTTTTGATGTAGATGTAAGGTGTTCTGCTGTAAATATCCTCTGTTACATCCAATACAGGTTCGTAATGCTTTCCAATATTCATAATAAAAATGCATTTCGAATTGGATTCGTTTTTTTCCTCGTGTAGGGGAGGGTACGGCAGCCAGACGTAATTGTCGTTGTTTTTGTCATTCATCCCGTGCTTGCAGTAAACAAAGATCGTTGTATTGCAAATTGTAGCGAATGTACGGATTTCTGTATCAGTACCCCAGGAACCTTCATGTTCCATCCGCGAACGTTTCAAATATTTTGGATCCGCTTCCATGGTTTGCAATAGATGTTTATTCTCCTTCATAAAGCCAACAACTTTATTTCGTACATCATTGTGATATGATTTTTCCACGAAAAGCGATATTTCCGTATATTCTTTCGAGTCCATGGTGTGAAGCAAAATGACGAACAGAATTGTTGCCTTTGAAACTTCAAAGAACCGCAAAATGACGAACAGAATTGTTGTTTTTGAAACTTCAAAGAACCCCGCCTATTTGATGGCATCATTTTATCCTAAACAAAGTGATTGATGTTTTAAGCCTATAATATTTTTCCCATGGGAGCAAAGTTTTGAAATCAGACTGTGTTGTCAC